>OMNW01017992.1:25946-60634 GCA_900303245.1 Selene dorsalis
AAGCTACCCTTTATTAAAAATTATGTATATGTGCATATATGTCACCTATAAGGGGAAATACTATCACATGCTATGGATTCTCTGGGTATATGGTGATATCCATTCATATGATATCTGAAAAACGCTGAGTAAAACTAGTATATGTATTTTAAATATGATAATTTATTTATGGTACCTTTACATGCTGCAACCATGAATAGGAAAAATATCTAAAAATGTATAATATATAATAAATGTATATATGTTTTATTTTATTATATATTTTTTATTTATGGCTTCTGTGCTGTCATCTGTGTGGAGCATTCATGTAGTCTAGTGAACATGATCACAGGTAGCTAATGTGTTCAGAACAGCTTGAGACCATATGAAAAAGAGTCAGCAGGCATGCACGCATATTTGAACTGAATTATTGTTTGATATTAAACCTTTAAAAACCTTGACTCTAACGCGAACTTGCAGCATATCACCTTTCATGTTTTGAATAATGTAGTTCAATAGCTGCTAAAGTCAAAGGAATCTACGTAATAATTTCTTTCCAAGTTTGGACTTACATTTGTCTCTTGTGTTGGAACAGCATTCACAGGGGGACATATATATTCAATATGATCTTTCAGAGTTCTTAAAATATGAGTTAACCAGCAGAAGGTGAATGGGAGAGGGAATTCTTAAGAGCAAGGCTTCTTCCTCTGGCTGGCAGCTCTCACATGCAGGCCAGCTAATTAGTCCACAGCGAGGAAAGCTTGTCTGCTGCTGTTCACAGCAAGACTCTTCACCTTTGTACCTCCCTTTGTACCACCGGCATTGGCAGACCCCCGGTGAGACAGTATTTGCCTCCTCAGCCGATCCAGTCCTCTCCCCTGTCCAACCGCTGATTTCCTGCCAAATGTCATCCAATAAATCTTTTACTTCATTTTGTGTGACTCAAGTCCCCTTGGCTGCTTCCCACTTTTATTAAGTCAAACCTCAGTTGTTGTGTATTAAAGTGTATTTTTTTCCCAATAAAAAGACGAGCTTCAAAGCTACAGCATTTATTACCCTACTTGTTATCATAGCTGTTAGATTATCAAAACAATGACTGGTGTTGAAATTTGAGCATTAATTTGTGTCTGCAGCTGCTGGATTAATCTGTCTGCAGATCTTGTGCTTCACTCCAAAAGCGCTCGAGCTCCTCAGCTGGACCAACAGTCATCTGTCATCTTCTGCTTAAACACTACTCTCCAGTTTTTATGTATATTATCTTTATGTCCCCAAGATAATGTTACATTTTATAAAAAGTAAAGAAGATACATGACAAAATGTAAGTAAATAATAGAAAATTGCAAAATACAGACACAGGAAGAAAGGGAAGTCAACTTGAGTATTATTAACAATCTGGAGAACAGGGAAGGGAAACAGCATATTTATAGTGAGGGGCCCATGTCTAAATGCAGCGATACAGAACGGTCAGGTGAGTAATGGCAGATACCTGAGGGGGGGGGATGCATCACAAACAGGATCCACATGGCATTTATTTTAAAATACAAACCATGTACACCCTGAAAACCACAAAATGTAGGTGTAAAAATAGATTTAGACACAGATTCACCACTAGAAGAGAGGACATGACCTTGTAGTCTTTGAGGCCTCTGAGGGACAAGTGTCCTGCATTGGTAATGTTACTGATAACATCAGTGATGACTATGAAGTTTTTCAGTGGAATTACATGTATATGCAGGCTGACTATTACCACGGATAGTTACGGTTTATTGATGAGCGCTTCTTGGTTGCATTAACTGTGACAGAAGCAAAAAAAAAAAAACTGCACTTTGGAAAGAGGTTGCAGTGGGCAAATGGGTTGACCAGAGGAGACTGTGGTAGGTTTAAGTCCTTGACGGCTTAAAAATCTGGCCAAAAATCTTTTGTGACAAAGGCCTGTGTTATGTGGCTGCAGACAAAGGTAGAGACTGAGTAGACCAGGGCTCCAAACATTAAGTTAAAGGTTATAGGAGAAAAAAGTTTGGGACTGAATAGTGATCCCTTATTTATCCTTTCAAATTAAAATGATTTTTCAACTGCTTTACACAGCTAATTCATTTTCCAACCAAGAACATTTCTCCAGACACAAAATGTCATATGTTAAGTCATACCACATTTGCGACCTTGATTCCACAGAGTCCACTGACTGAATTTAAATTTGTGTACAAAGTGATCATAAATGCAATTCCTTTAACATAAACCACAATAACCTAGAAGAACATCGCTCTCGAGGCCACTTTTGATTGATCTTCCGGTCACTGCCTTTATATACTTTATAGCTTTGCCTGTGTGCACAGATCATTTTCACAAAGAGTTCACAGAGTACAAACTTAACATGGGTTACTGTTTCCAAGAAACAGTCTGTCTGGGTGAATTCAGGTTAGAAAAAATGGTTGTAATTAAACACACTGACATTATAAATGAGAACGGTGAACATTATTTCCTGGAGATCCACTTTTAACCATTTTTAGTTTAGTTTAGTTTAGATAAGTGACACACTCCACTGCATTTGATGGTTTCATCCAGTCTGGCACGAATGGTGAATGCAGAATACTGAAGGCAGAGGAGGAGAAGCTGCAGAGAGTTAAGTGATAAGAAGACAAGGTCATTCCTGTCTGTCTGGTTCTCTATCCTTGCTGCTGTTAAATGCAAGGACAACTCCATGTAAACACCTATAAGCACACAAATGCACACCAGGGCATATTTAGGGAGGAAGAGGGAACGACAGTGGTGAGGGTGCTTGGAGCTGAGGGAATCAATATAATCCAATATCCCATGTGGAAATGACCAAAATAGAATTTCCTTTCATGTTCCTGTTGCTAAAAATGGCAGGCAGCTAATGTCTGTAGATTCTTGGACCGTGTGATAAATAAAGGGAACACAAGGCCATGTCCGACAATCTGTGTGTCACTGCCTAACAGGAGCCCATGGGTCCCAAACAGCCATTACCAACAACGGGAGCACACAGTGTGCTGACTAAATGACAGACTGGGTCAATATTGGCTGCCTGTTAGCCTAGCCACTGCACCAAGCTAATTATATATAATTGGTTCTTGCTGCTCTGAGTGCATTAGTGGCTCAGAGTCCACCATAACTCCAAGGATGAACCTTTTGGAGGAATTGATGTTGGTAATGTGAGAGGGGTAAACAGGTGCAAACATATGCAGCCATGACATGTACATGGACGTAACAAACGTACATATGCACCTATGGGCCTGTATGAACTCATGCACACATGCAAATATTGAACCTGACTGCACTCTGTTACCTCAGCTCTGATCCTAACCCATGAGCCACCTCAGTTCGTTCTGCGTCATAGCGATTTCGTTTTCAGACTATTCTTCATTTCTTAATTTGACCATCCATGTTTATGGAGAATGATAGTGATCAACATCCCCGATGAGCAACACTGTGCATCAAGTGTTTTCTCTGACCTCAGGGAACCTGGCTACTTAAGCCTTACCGAGCACAAAGTGTACCGCGTTACCTTGGAATACCTCATTGTTCCTGCCAAAGAGAGGATTTAATTGCTTTGCTTAGAAACATATGAATTAAATTCTTCACCATGACTGTTCCAGGGATCCATTAAACCCGAGTACCTCAACGGTTTTAGTTTCTAAACTTCTCTGGATCCTGTAGTGATAACACCAACTTCAAGAAATAGCAGTATGACCTGGGGTCCCTTTAGTTATGAAAGCTATTATCAACAGAATCACTACACTTAGTATTACTAATTAAAGGAGAAGTCGCTTCTCCAATGTTTTGCTAACCCTCCTCTTGGCGATGTGAGTTTGTTTTCAACGGAGCCAGCGAGAAAGCAACGTTATTTATTATATACACTTTATGATGCTTATATTTGTGTAGTCTTTTCTGTCATAAACACAGGATTACAGGTTATGGGGCGTGTTTGTGTTGTTGTGCTGCTGAGACGAGAGCTGGGACACTGGGTCGGAGGCGATGGAAGGCAGAGAGCCTCCATTCTCCCTAATAACAAATTACAAGTCATTTGTTTAACCATCACAATTACTCCGTTGTTTAATTACAGTAAAACGTAGCATAGTTAAGGTAAAAATCCTGCTGAGTTCCTCTTTAAAAGAAGGCTACACATTTATTGCAGTTTGAAGTCTTATTTGTCTTTATATTAGAAAGAAGTTCTCGCATTTTTTTGGGATGTTTCTACATGGAAGATATATTTTTGAGGAAAAACTTTCTTATAAAGTTACGCAATGTGCACCCTTTGTCACAGGAACACTGTCTGGATACAGATGTCAACGGAAAGCCAGGTGATGTAAGGCAGATGGTGAATTTGAATAAAGCATGTCCTCCCTCATTGTAATAAGTGTGACAGCCCTGCTGACACTTTTACATGCAACATGAATGAACAGTCAGGTGGTCGATTTTATGGTCAAGAGCATCGAGTATGTAGAGTACATATGGACAGGGGGGTTAATATATGCAGCAAAGAATGAGCCACCCACAGTCAGAAATGTGATGACTTAATGAGACTTGTTACTCCATTAATAACATGCCAGATGTTATGCAATCTAACAGGAGAAGAGGTGGTAGGGTTAGCCACAATCAGTTTTTTTGAGTCACAGTGGCAACAGTTGCTTTGTGTTGCTTGGTGACAGCGGGAAAAACATATTTGTGGATTAGATGAAAGGATGAAGCGATATAGTGAGGTTGAGAGAGAGAGACAGCATGTTTGATGATACACTTACATGTGATTACCATGGCTATTCTGTAATGGTTAATCAAAACTAGCTGTGTCACACCTCTATCTGCTTTCATTTCTCATGGATTTACTTGGAATCTTTGAAGATCAAAGCAAGGCATAAGAGTTATGTTTGTTTGTCTGCTTATTAATGAAAAGAAGATTACATAACTATTCAAGAGCAGCCCCTAATAACAAATTGTAGAGCAAAATGAAATAGCACTCCCAGCAAGAATATGATGAAAACATTTTTATATTTAGCATTTGCTACACACACATAAGTACTCTTTTCTGTTGTGTGTGTGTGTGCGTGTGTGTGTGTGTATGTGATGATGGATCAACAAACACTGTGTTGTATATTATTGTAGGCCTATGTGTCCTTGGTGGCTTAGCTCCCGCAGTAATAACAGTTTGTTGCAGTGAACAGGGGTGGAAACGATTTCCAGGGACTGTGTGTACACTGCTCAGAATGGACAGACAATGGAAATGACAATGGCCCTGGACTCTTTTTTTTTCTAAAAACACCAGAAGCTGTTTTTTACTCTTGCACTCACTCAGATATTCACTATGAGCAAGATGATTGCCAATAAAGTGGGGTTATTCTGTCATTGTCAAACCAGTTCTATATACAACAATGTCTGTAAAGATGGGCAATTTTGGAGTTCAGAGTGGGCTGCTCGGCATTTGTCAACTTGGCAGTACCACCTGACATGTGCAACTCCTGGGACATGGCATGCATAGGCTAACCCACCTGTACTATAAGAAACACACTCTTAGTTATGCATAACTTAAATCCTCAGTAAAATGTAAACATATGAGTTATGTAAAAATAATCCTTTACTGTAAAAAGGGAAATTAGCTAAAGAGCAAAATTATTTTTTGTACTTGGCTGTAAATGTGGTGATTTTTGTTGTAAAGTTTGGCATTTTAACATCGTCTATGGGGATTTGACTGTCTTTGGAAGTCAGCCTCAAGTGGCCATTTAAATGGCACTTGGCAATAATAAAAGTGGCCCTCGGTAATAATATTAACAAGTACAACACAACCACAGGTACCTTGAATTATTTTGATTATTGTGACCTTTACAGGACATAGTCATCCAATACTTCATCATCATCATATTTGTTCACTGTATTGCTTTTTCTTATTTCAGCAAAACACCAACAAAAGCACATTTGTTCACATTGTTATTGTGCATCCTCTTGACCACTGCTTGACAGATTCTGTCTGTCCAGGGCGGGTTGGGAGAGAAAAGTGGGGGAAATACAGTGAACAAAAGAACATCAACAGTGACAATCAGCAATGAAATAAGCAGAGTAGGATATCAGCGTTCTGTTTTAATGGTTAACTACACTCTTCCCCCTGGACTAACAAAATCCTGTCAGAACAAGAAGACACTCACTAACAATGTTAATAATATTCTTTTACTGGTGTTTTTTTTTTTTGTTTTACAAATGGTCATCAGTCCATTAATATTGTATAATTTACTACATTTTACAGATATACTGTCATAACATGTTGTTTATTTCTACCCGTCTTCCCTTAGGACTCATGGTATACTAATATATCTGTGCACAGCGGAACAAACATCAATACAAACACTTACAACACACAGCCTTGTAACAGCCATCCATCCTGATGTATGGGATGCATGTGACAAAGTTAAAATGTGTTCTTTTATGTGCGCACAAGATGTACCATAACAATTAGCAGCCTGGGTTTGTAATGAGCTATGATTACACACTATACATGCAATGAGATCTTGAGTTAATCACTGTAATGACACTCGTTAACACTTTCCAACCACAAACTGTGTTTATGGCACATCTGCTCATCATGTGAGCATTTAAGATCTTCACAGGCTTTAATTAATGCCACCAGAACATTTAGCTAAATGCATCCTTCTCGACATGTTTTTATGTCGTGGTATAATGACATTAACGGTGGGAATTGGGATCTGTGAGTAAAATAAACACACAAAGGCAAAGAAAAGATGGATATGATCTTATAATACTTTGAATGTCAAGTAATTCTGTGACAAAATTAAATGACAACATATACAAAAAAAAGTTCAGGCCCCAACCCCAACCTATTTTGGATGTCTGAATGTGACATGTTGAGCTGGTTTTTCAAGGAAGAGATCTCAGTCCTAGCCAGATTCATTGAAAAAGCTTGGACGCTGAGACAGAAAACATTATATCTTATGTAAGATTACTTATTATTGTTTTGAGTATTTTGAAAAACTGCCTGTAAATGCAGAAATTCTTATTGCAGGAGTCGAAGGACACATTCATGAGTTAACCTGTTAGCCATTTTTGAATGTATGTATTTACATTGTCTAGTGTTTTGTAAGCCCATGTGGACTGGGCACAGTAATGTGTGTGACACTCAAATAAACAAATCAATCAATCAATCAACAAAAGCTTGATGTTTCTACAACTAATCCAGACTATGGGGTAAATTGTGACATTTTATTGTTTGTATTTGAAACGAAACCATATAATTTTTATTTGTGTTGCAGACATCACATCTACATTATCTAAAAGCAGACACATGTAACTAGATTGTATTAAATTGTAAATACACTGAATTAAAATAGCTCTAAGATACAGACAGAAACATGAAAAAATGTTACAACCATCCCGTTCCTTCTGCTGACGCCTGTACATTTTTTTTGTGTCATTTATTTCCATTGCGTTTGTCCCACTTCCACCATGAAACAGTGATCAGTCCATGCTATTTATGTGAACAAGAACACAACATTTGGGTGCTGGTATTAACATTAATAAGGACTAGGAATAATGCAGTGGCTGGAACATACGCAGGAAGCAGATGCAGCCCTGGACACAGAGTTTCAGCCTCAACGGCAGCAACAGCAGCTGGTGGGGAGGGCCTTTATCCACAGCATGTATCCCCTAAGCACAGCAGACAAGGACACACCTGCCATCATGTAAACCTCTGATGGTATATTTGTTTTTGTTGGACCCAGTGACACATTAACGACTATTTTCAGTACTAGTTGTGAGCATATGCATGTTTAAAGCCAGGCATGTTATTCTCATCATACTTCCTTCCCTGTCACAAAAGCTTGATAGCTCAGTTAACAGCTAGCTGGATTTACTCATGTCATTCAACATGAACCATCTAGGTCAAAACCTTGAATATGACTGGACCTCATTATATGCTAATTGTATTCAGCTTCTCTCCTACCCTCTGTGTTCACACATACAGTGGTTTAACACAGCTCAGTTCCCAAGCCAGCGATGCTGTCATGTGCAAATTTTTCTGCTTGTTTAAGAGGTCACTAGATTTAAAGGTGATTCATTGTCACAATGCCCGCACCAAATCATTTTCAAAAAGTCACGGCCAATGAGTGAACTCAAACGATCAGCTGACATGTTAAGGGTGCAACCTTGTCACATCACATTTGGCTGACCAGTGGTGTAATATCAGTCAGTCAACAGTCAACAGTTGGGTTTATAGGCCCTGCCCCATGCAGCAGAAGCAGAGCAGAAACATTGTTGTAAGTGCATTGACAACCCACTCTCACATCCGTTTGAGAAATAATCACTGATTCATGTACATTTACACCAGGCCAACAAAAAAATAACCTGGGTTAAGATCATGGTTTTGGTCAATGCTGAAGTCACTACAAGTTCATATTTTTTCTGTTGTCATAACAATGAAAAACTTCCCATTTATGTACTGGAATCAAATTTAATTTTGTGACTGTTTCACAAACTGCCATGACAATGGGTTGCAAATTGAAATAAATGAGAATGAAAGTCAAGCTGACAGTCAAGAAAAAAAATCATGTAAAACACAAATCAGTAGATTATTTCTTGAGTATTTCATGAACTGCCTTCAGGCTATAGGACTGGCTCTGTGTAAACTCTATGCAAGAATAGCTGCTGTAAAACTCAAATAAACATAAACCTTATTGGGCCATTGCAAAATAAAGATAACCTGAAAATTAAACATAATTTTGTGTGCTCATTACTGAAAATCTGTTTATCCATATAAATGGGTGATTGTTATTCTTATTCCACAGGTTGTTACTAGAAATACAATGTAAATGACAGTCGCCTTGATCATAACACTCTGTTCTTTCAAGAGGATGCAGCAGACAGCACGGAGAGACATGGACAAATGAGACAAGTTCTGATTTTCATAAGCTCAGTGGCAGTATCACAAGACCTTCATGCTAAGGTCATCACAAGCAAAGCATAATTAAAAGAGCAGAACATTATCCCAGGCGCTTAGCACGGCCTGGACCAAAAGTAGAACCTGTAGTGGAAAAGGTTAAGAGGAGAGGACGCCTAGATCTGGCTAACAAACATACACACACGCACACATGCACACATATACACACACTGGACAAGCTGTTCTCTCGCCTGACTCAGCAAGCCAAACAGCCTGAGGTGTGTAGGTGCGTGCTCGTCTTGGCACCTCACTGACTCCTGTCTCCAGCTGAGCTTTTTATTTTTTCCTTCTTGTGTCTCTCTATCAGAGCAGCTGAGCCACACACGCACGCACACAAAAACAACATACACATACTGTTCTTGTTTGCATTCAGCACAGGCAAAATCCCTTTTTCCATTATTGAGACAAAAAGGAAAACTGCAATCTCTCTCTCTCACTCGCTGCTCCGGACACCCACCTCCCCAGACTGCACACTCAGACCTCTTTTAATCCCCATCAGTAATATGCAAGGACAGGTAACATCTCCGACAATGTTGTTTCTTGTTATTCCCATTAGGCAGGGGAAGAGAGTTTGATTGAGCAAATGATAAAAAAACTTATGTCTATGTATGAGAAAATGCTATTCCTCTGCTTCAGTGCCGGACACAGTGGCTAATCCTGTTGAAGTGTAGATGAGTTATTGGTAGGTGGCATGGGATACAGAGTACTCATTTCATTTCAGAAAATCTACAGTCTTTGTTCCTCTCACCGCTGGGCTTCATTTGCTATACGTGTATACATTTCAATATTTAATATGAAGATTTATTCTTGTGCTCATTGATTAAATCTCCAACCGATAGAATAAGCATCCGTGAAATCTGTGAAGCGTCATTCAGTCCTCTTCATCATGAGAACTATGGTTCTCACATGATTATAACCCTGTGTTCCCTTTGTTCTCTTGTCATCAGCTAGACTCCAGAGTTGACTACAATTGACGCTTTAACATGTAAACATGATGTTTTAATAAGGTGCTTATTACTGCATCACACAGTTACCACTGAACAGTGTGATGCAACAGACAGACAGACAGACAGACAGACAGACAGATAGATAGATAGATAGATAGATAGATAGATAGATAGATAGATAGATAGATAGATAGATAGATAGATAGATAGTCTTTTTTAATGACTAAAAAAGATGACTTAATTTTAAAAACATACAGATGAATCGTAAGCCTATATGCAATACCTACCCTGCCCACAGGTGGGCCACAGCTCACAGGTTGGGAACCATTGAAATAGAGTGTTCCATATAGTGCATTTGAAACAGATCATATGAAGTCTCAAGAGTTCTAACTTTTCCAAATTTTATGCCTTATCATATATCATCAATCGTTAATATATATATATATTTTTTAAAAAGATTCCGATTATCAATGTTCGATATTATAGACACTAAATACTTTTGTCCATATAAACCAAGATGCAACCATCTAACTGTGCATTTTTGAGAAATTTTAACATGAAGTTCATTCAGGGTTACAAAGCCAAACTGTGCAACCAAGTCATGATGACATTTGCAGTGGAGGATGACACGCATGACAACTTCTTTCAAAAGACTGACTCAGAGATCGAAGGGTGAATGCTGTCACAGAAAATCAGTTATCAAACGACAGGGAAAAAAGACAATGTGTCCCTCAGACTAACAAATTAGAGAAATATGATAAGTTGAAGGGAAGAAAACAACTCCAATATCCCCTCAGTTTGGAAATTAATTATCATCAATAGGTACTGAGTAAACATATGAAGAGACCACAAACATGTGTAGATTTGACTTTGCAGGTTTTGACTGATGAAATATTAATTTACAAGCTATATATCGCTACACATGTTCCTCAAGTACATTATTTCTAATGGTTAAGCGCCTATCAGAACATGTAAACAGCTTGCCTGGCTTGCTCATTTGTTTCACTCAGTTTTTCCTGCTTACTTGGGCTGCTACCTATAGAATATTATCTATTACATCACCCCCAGCTGAGGCTTTTGGAAAGCCTCCCTTGTCTTCATCTCTGTGTTTATCAGAACATGCCGAGGCAGATTCTTTGAATAGAAGAACTCCAAGTGCTGTGACAATCCATGAATGACTTTGATTTACATTCAATAGCTGCATTCCTCTTCAGTGCTACTCACTGTAGTTAAGGCTATTTTCTGAGAAGACTGTGTCCTAAGGGT
This sequence comes from Selene dorsalis, assembly GCA_900303245.1. Taxonomy (NCBI): domain Eukaryota; kingdom Metazoa; phylum Chordata; class Actinopteri; order Carangiformes; family Carangidae; genus Selene; species Selene dorsalis. The sequence goes on from OMNW01017992.1 coordinate 37,092, forward strand.
TGTTTGTCCATTCTGCATTAAGGGATTTCCACTGTTCTGAGAATGATTTGACACACTTACGGAAAGATAGGGATTCATTTCTATGACTGACTGATATCAAAACAATGGCTAAACAAATGGCTTTAATGATCAATATTGTCAGCTGACCATGTGAAGTAAAGCCAGCATAACCACCATGCTCATTCATTGCTCAGGTCTCATGATTAGTATTGCATGTCTTAAGACGTCTTGTGCTGCTGTTCCTGTGATTATTGTTGCTGGTGCTGCAGTTGACCCATTATGTGCCTAGTTAAATGCAATTTGCATATTCTCAGGTGGTAATGACTCAAGATGGCCCATCTGTCTGCAAGAACCAAATGTTTCTATTTGTGATTAGTGTAGCAAATATGCACAGACAGATATGATTTAATGATGTAGAGCCAAACAGGGTTTTTTTTGTTTGTTTTTAATTGGGGGAAAGGTGGGTGGTGGGTGTCCTTGCCCTTGGTTGAATGTAATATAAACTAAACTCCTTTGCTTTTAGTTGAAACGTTGTTTTTTAACTGCTTATCCACAGGGAGCCAATTCATCTGTCAGCAAATGTAAGCGCCGCTGACACACCCACTCTCGTGCACTTAACTTTGCAGCATTTACAACAGGTGGTTATGGTAGCAGAGCCTGTGTTAATCATCATCGTTTGAAAGGTAGAGGAATACACAGCCAGAAGGCAGACCCTGGAGCAGAGTAAAACATACAAGCACATGAAAAGTAACGTTGTAACCTACTGCCTACTGAGCTGCTGACGTCGATCCCTGTTCTTCAGCTCACACACAGGGACACGTGTCTGGTACACACCGAGACTTCCACTGGGAGATACACTCAGGCACACTGACACACAGACACACACTCGCGGAATAAACACACATGTGCACACAAAACACAACCACTGAAAAGCAGTGTTGCTTGTGACTGATTCATTCAAAGAAACACAATTTTTTGGTTGAATGAACTGAACTTGAATCACTGTAAGGAATCATTCCTCAGTTCGACTGAGCTCTCAGACAAATGTAATTTCTGTCAATATGAAGCCACTGATAATGGTGAAACACACACTTTGGCCATGTTTCAGTTCATGGAGTGGTACCGCATGGTTGCAACGAGACACTGAAAAGAACTGCTTTGCACATAACTAATGTAAAGTAGTTACATGAAAACACAGCAGCTTAAGGACATTTATAATTTATAATTTGCTTTTAGCAATCTGGAAATAGCTCCTTTTATGAAATGCATAAATCATATTCAGCCATGGTCTTATCATTAGCACCTGATTTTTTAAATATAATAATTTCAGAATATATGTTAAATAATTGGAATTGAAATAATTGGAAAAAGTGAATTGTTTTGAACCACACTTTTGAGGATCTCAAACATGCATCTCAAGATCATGTTCACAAAAGCAGGATTACTCACATGGCTTTGGGACCTGTAGGCCTATTGATACCGCTACAGTCAATTTGCAGTCAACTTATTATCCTTTAAAGGAGACATATTATCCCCCTTTTCCACAAATTAAAATAGTTCCCAGGTGTCTTAAAGACATGTCTGTGACATGCTTCGGTCAAAATACCCCAAGGATCAAACATCACAGCACTGTTTTCATCCGCTCAAAACAGCGGCTGTTTCAGTGCCATGTCCCTTTAAATGCAAATGAACCACTGCTAGCCCCACCCTACCCCTTCTACCAGTACTGGTACTCACAGGTAGGGGTGGTATTATGCAAATTTGAAAACTAATGACATCATTGTCAGACAACTGAGGGAACAGCTTGAAAAAGCACATGGATTTCAACCTAAGGAGCCTGCAAATGACAGATTCAAAAAGGGAGATCAAAAAGTGATATTGAATGAATGAATGAATGAATGAATGAATGAATGAATGAATGAATGAATGAATGAATGAATGAATTTTATTATTGTGTCATGCATACAGTTTTTCGTATGCCCAGCCTGCATGGGCTTATAAGGCACCAAGAACACAAACCAGGACCAGAGCACGGACAGGAAATAAGAAAAAAAAAATAAACAAAGATACAGTTAAAACGTCCCCTTTAATGCTGTCTGTGTGCTGCAGCAGTGGGAGGAAAAAAAACTGTGCTGCTTATCCTCTTCAAGGAATAAGGTCTGATAATTAGACTTAATACTTGCATCATCCCAATGGCAATGTACTGTTGAAGCCACTAAAAAAGATACAAAACACTAATGCCATTCAGCTTAGTCATAACAAGGATTCAAATGCATTCTGATGTTCACCCAGGCCCAAATATATAGCAATGAGAAAAATACATATCTGCAAAATCATTAAATGGTTAGGCAGCATTGTAGGCAGCCTCATTAAAGACATAGACTTGTCTGAGGTAGTGGATACTGGCTAAAAAAGTGCAATATAGCTCGTGTCCAGACATCTGAACCACCATGCTGCCCGCCCCGCACCTTATGTTTCATTAAAGGTTTCAGAAAGAGAGAAGGGTCCATCTGACCTGGCCTCTGCTTCCATCTCCAACTTAATGGCTTTTTCACATAACAAGTTTCTTTCAACAGTCTCTCTAAAACAATGATACCTGAAATAGATATTTCACTTTCTCCTTTAATCTTCAGTTAAAAGTGACTCCAATCCAATGCCATGTGCACTTTCTCCTGGTGCAGTTCTCAACATCTGTACATTATCTAACTGCCTGTCAGAGCGAAGCCTCTCAAGAGAAGGGCTAATTAGACACATGTCTATTACCATGTGGACCTGGAAACAGATATCAAAAATCCAGCCTACTGTCATGGAACAAATTACCTCAGTCACACTTATACATGCAGCACATTCACACCTTTGCTCATTAAACACTGCTCAGGCTATTTATAAAGCAGCACATTAACAAAGACTGAACTGCACCTCTTCTCTTCTCGTCTTCTTGTTTTGCTTTCGTTCATCTCTTTCATCATCTCATCTCATTGGGTCTTACCCTATGTTGTCTTGACATATTTCATTTTACCTTTTCCCATTTGATGTCATCTCTTCTCGTCTTGCTCCATCTAATCTCATCATCTTGTCTCATGTTAATTCATATACACAGAAGTAATTTTCGTAACAAATTCATTCTTGGCCATGTTGCAAAAAAGAGTACACCCTGATGAAAGTCAGCTAAATTTTAGACTACAAAATTCCAATCAACTTTTAGTTATTATTTTAGAAGGTTTCCCACAGGAGTTGAATTTCATCATTTTAATACATGATTTTACACAACTTCCTAAAAACAACAGTGCAGAATTTTCTTGGTAAGCATTTAGTTCCCAGATTTTCATATGTTTCCCTTATTATGGTTATTTATTGTAATTACTGGTCCCTGGCCCCAGGTATGATAGGCAATTTAATCTTCTGTGGGGAACAAGCTTTAAATCCAGCCGCCAGTGGAACAAAATCCTGTCCAACACTACAGCCATAAGGGGAAGTAGTCATTCTCTCAAGTATGTCTCTCTAAGCAATTAACCTTTCAATCATCTGCCAACGGTGACAGCTGAAGTAGAGCAGAAGTCCATATCTGGAAACTTTTCCCACCTGTGATGTAACTGTTAGTGTCGTCTCTCAATCACCAGTTGAGGCCGGAAAAATAAAAGTTAACTATTAAAGTAAAGTATCAGATGACATTTCCAACATTTCCAGAAGTTAATGACAAGTCCTATAGGTGATATACTGTAGATATGACTTAAATGCCATTTTTTAACTGGGCAGAAGCCAGATACACAGGAAGTAATCCTCACACAATTGGATCCTTTAATGAGCTTTGCTAAATATCTGGTGGCCAAGTGCTTAGTTACCATACAGCTGCAGTAGGGGCAGTCCTATTCATCACAGGCACGTGAGTGTGCTGCTCTCAGTGACATACTAATACAACTAAACTCAAAAATCAGATTCGATCAAAGACTCTGAGTCAGTACTGTACATGCAGAACACATTTGCACGTGCATGTTCGCGCAAATGTCTGCATGCACCGACAACCACAAACACACAAACACAGCGGTGCAAGTAGGTGGATCTGCAGGTGGGTCAAGTCACTAGCTCAGGCAGTCACTAAACAGCAGGTACAGCTGTGTCACATGAAGAAACGGATACGACACGTGCAGAGCTGGTGGTCATCACAGCACTGAAAAACCTCAGAATGTGTACAGTACTATATTTAAATGTGTGTGGGTGTGTGTGTGTGTGTGTGTGTGTGTGCATAACCCTGTTGCACCTGTTGCATCATGTCATTAGTTTATGTCTGTGAGTGTATATGTGTAACTCTATCACATGCAGGCTGTGCACTGTGCATTTGTAAATTACATAAACTACAACAAACATGGATGGGGTAAACTCTGACATTATGTTACAGTCATTAAAAACGTAATGAATCATATAATGAGTAATGGTGCTCTTTTAATGGAAAACTTCTAGGCTGACATTTGCTGATCAATGTGATGTAAAAATGGAAGTTGCCTTTCAGATGGATGACAAAAGTCATCTGTCCCAATGTTGCCTAACTCACAGCAGTCCAGACCGCACAAGAAAAGGAGATCAATGATGAGGAGGGACTAAATAATGAAATAATCGGATTTGCACGTGCAAGGAAGGTGTTAATACATGTGCATAACCATTTTCAAGGCATCACGTGCCAAACAGAGAACACTGAGGTTAGAGGAAGTAATTCATTAGACAGCGCTTGGAAAAACATTCAGATGTTCTGTGTGTTCACCTGAAACTGTTATGTTTGGTCCGTTAAGGACTGAAAGTCAGAGCTTTATTTAGTTTAATTTATTAAACTACTGGGAGATCATCTGAGATGAACCAATGACAATATGGACTGTCTATCTGAATCTAAAACACAGACCGTACATGCTTGTGCACAGTTTCAGTATTGATCATGTCTAGAGATAAATGGATATCTGGAAAATCACTCTTGAGGTGGAACATGCCATAGAACTCTGGAAACGTATTAATTCATACACACAAGATTAAATTATATCATTTCGTTCACAGAAACAATATTTTAATGAATTCACCCCTACTAACTGCTGGGTTCATAACAACAACAACAAACAACGAGCATCATGCACGTCAACATTATCTTGGTAATCATTTTTATTGAGTGCCTCCCATGAGCAAAGCAAATCAAATATCCACAATGATGTTTGAGATACTGCATTTTGTTCTGTTTGACAGCCTTTTCCTATGCCAGTTCACTTGCAGCAATTTTTTAATAATATTGTTTTCTGACTTTGGTCAGGAAAGAATATTAGGTAGCCTTCCTGGCTAAGGCATAAAGCCACATTGTTTACCCTGCTCTCCATTAAACACTTGAAGCCATTAGTGTTTTTCTTCCTGCCCCCATCAGAGCACACAAACCACACTACAAATGCTGCTGCGACTGCCCGGCACTGGTACTTGTTTATGCCACTAATTTAGAACACCACCTCATTGTGGCTGTTTGCTGGGGGTATTGAAAGAAAATAAATTACTCTTTGGCGTAGAAAACATGCAACCATACTTGAGGGAGTTGATTTTCAGAATTTTTTTTTCCTTTTGAGATCAGTGAAGTGCACAGCTTTTGGTTTTTTGTTTTTTAAGTATAGTTTTGGGCATTTTTTGCCTTTATTTGATAGTATAGTGGAGAGAGACAGGAAATGGGAAGGCAGAGAGAGGGGGAACGACATGCAGGACAGGGCTGCCTGGTGTGGCATTCGAATCAGGGCCGACTGCAGCAAGGACTGTAGCCTCTGCATATGGAGCGCCTGCTCTACACACAGCGCCACACAGCGCCCCCAAGTGCACAGCTTTAATACAGTTATTGACTGTGTCTCATTTATGAGACAGCTGTCTGCTGTTTGTGTTCGTTTTCAGACGCCATCACCTTACGAGGCAGCCACAAAAACAAAAACAGCATGATACTATTGATGGAGGGTTTTTATTCAGAGAAATGTTGCAGTTATGGAGCCCTCATTATAAACTCAAATACAAATCTTCTGGGCTCCCCTTGCACAGCACAGACATTTACTTTCATATTTATCTTCATCTTTCTGTTTCCAAGAGATGTGTGAGATCTCTGCTGTTTATGTAAGGTAAACTCTCAACTCAAATGGCCACTTGAGGCTGCCTCTGGTAGACTGCCATATTAAAATGCCAAACTTTACAACAGAAAAACTGTTTTGGTCTCTGTAGCTAATTTCCTCTTGCCTGATAATTATGAAGGGAGTTGTTTTTTATAAACTCACCCATTACAATTTAACTAAGCAGGCTATGTCCATCTTAAAATATAGTCTCTATATGAAAGTCAAATAGACATTAATGGTTAGCCGAGGCTAAACATTGATGTCTATTCTGTTCTATAAGTATTTTATATAATGTTGTCCTTCTACTGATTTCATTAGGTTGAACAGTTTTTAATGCTCTGTGTTGAAATTGAAAAATTGTCAATGGGCACCATAGTGCTATCAGGTCACTTTAATTGTGTTTATGTCACTCTTTGTGGTAGCTGCAGGCACTGGGTCATGGATAATGCTATAAGCCATTTCGGACTGAAGTGTAATTTGATTTTAAAAAAACGACTCTACAGCTTTACAGAGTGGGAATACAACACTGGATAAGTGGTGAGGACGCACATGAAGGAAAACAAACCCTCAGTAGCTGTACCCTGCTGAGGACCTGTATACATCCCTGCACATGAACCAGATAAAGCCAAATATATCTAGACACATAAGTATACAATCAAGTTATTTTATACACATGTGAATTCCATGTATAAATACAATTATAATCTCAGCCAACTATTCTTCACTGGTACAATATGCTGCACCTTCATTTGTTGTCATGGATAGAACCAATTTTAAGAGTAAATTGTTATTTTTATGATTTCAATGTGTGTTCTAACTGTTGCTGCAGTAACCTAGTTTTTAACATTAACCATAGCTACAAGCAAAAGGAACTTGCTTCTAAATTTAACCTGAAATACTTTCTTTAGATGATGTGTGAATTATTCTTCTAAGTGGTGTATCAGAGTTTTTTTCACTAAAGTCGAGAGAATCAGTCTGTCACAGCCTCAATCAATATCAACCACCACCAGTACTGTGTAAGCATGTAAACAACAACAATAACCTTGAGTCATTCAGTATTTTTAATCTGTGCTGACAGTGCAGTCAGACAATGAGCAGTACAGAAGGTTGTTTATTAATTTTTGTCACACCTCACATGCCCACTCAGTAGTACTAAAAGAAACTATTTAAAATGACACCAGCTGCCTCTGGTTTCATTGCCTGGTGCAGTTTGAGCGTCAGTTGTCTGTCAGTCACTGTGACTCACTTTGCTCTGGGCTCAGCCAGCAGAGATAAAACTGCTTAAGTAGAACTGCTAACGTCTTCCTGTGGAAAATGTATAAGCTTACTCATTTCTCTCTTACAATAGGCCTCTAGAAAAAAAAATTAACAGAAAAGGGCAATACAGATGCATCAGAGTGTAAAGGTTAGGGACAAGAATGAACACTAACCATGTCGTTGTCTCCCTCGTTCCCCCTTGCAGATAACTCGCTGTCTGTCAATTGGCCCTCTCTGTTAACACCATGCATGCATCAGTTTTAGTACACAGTTACACAGTTAAACACAAAACTGAACTGCAGGCTTTAAGGGGAAGCTTCATGAAAAGCGAGGTTCTCATGCGTTTTTTTTATTATTGTCCTTAAAAGCTATGCAATTTGTGAATGCCTCTTTTCAACCATCTACTGACTTGTTGATTTGTTTACAAGAGTCCCAGAAAAGTACTTACACTGAGCTCAAGTCAAATGTTTTTGTAGTCTCCTGTGGGATCCCTGGTTTGTTCCATCCAACAGTGCTGGAGGACAAAAAAAATGCAATTGCATAACACACAGTATTAAAATGCCATCTAGTGGTGTTGGGAGCATTAACTACAGGTTTAGATGCATGATCTGAGGGAGAAAGAGGGAATTCATGAGACATAAAAAACATCTGCACCTGCATAGATACAAAATAAAGTTACCTAGATATGATATTATTCCACATCACTTCATAATAACAGTCGCAATAAAAAGGTGTTTCAATAAAAGCATATTGATACAGGTATTAATTGGAAAACAACTTCAATGTATTATACCTTATTCATTTGTGGATAAAATAATGTTACCTATTTTAGGTTGATGAGTTTCCTGTGAAATCATTTCAAATAACAAGTAGCAGTTTCCCAGTTGATGAAAATATATGACCCTTATTTACTTTTTAAAAATTACGGATAAGAGCCAAGATGGGAGTAAGTCACACATGTGGAGATCACAAGCAAGTCTCAAGTCTTAACTTTCAAGTTAAGGCAGATCCTGTGTCACTGTGGTGAGAATCACCCAAGTCGAGTCCCTGCTGTGAGTCAGGCACCAAAGGGGGTTATGTTTTCACCTGTGTCTGTTAGTTTGTCAGCAAAAAGTGCTGTTCTAATTTACACCAGACTTTGTGGAGGGATGAGACATGAGCCAAGGGAGAACCTACTCAATTTTGGTCAAGATCAAGTTAAAAGTAGCAGGTGTTTGTTTGTTTTTTGTTGTTGTTGTTTTTTTTTGTTTTTTTTTACAGTATGTCACTTTCCCTAATGTAAAAGATGTTTGGCCAAAGCTCTACATGCAATTAAATTAAGATTACAATAAATGTCTAGAATCTGCATCCTGAAATGCAAATTTTAGTATTTTTAAAGCCCCTCCCCATGAGAGCTGGTTTATGGGCATTGCACTAGAAATCACCCGATCATGTTTCACTAAATGTAACTTAAAATTATCTAAAGCATTTCAATATATGTATATATTACATATAATATAAAAAGTCAGGACTGACACCACAGAAGTTTTTTTTCTTCTGTTGTGCAGAATTGAATGTGCAGGACATGTGTCAGGGCCACATGAGACCATCATGCTTCACTTTCTCGAAGCCTCTGAGCATCCTTGGCTGGCAGCTGTGGTTTGACCAGGAGTGCATTGCTCTCTAGTACAAGGTGTGTGAGTTTGTGTGCATGTGTTCACACCACAGGGGGCTACAGTCACGTGTTGATTAAGAGTTTTTGAACCTCTTGAATTCTCTTGACATTCATGTGAGGGTCACTCATGCTCTGCTTCACTCAGGATCCCTGACAAAGGAAGAGGCTGGTAGAAGGCAGCACAAATGAATGTGTAAGGAGTGTTTGATTTGTGAAACTTGAGGATTTTAAGGATGGACCAATATGCATTATTACAAGAGATCAGCACCTATTTCAAATTGAATAATAAACACAGTAAGTATGTAATGTAATGTAGCTTTTACACAAAATACTGTTGCTTAATGTTTTCCTCTGTATTTAGCCCTGTGTTTTGGATGTTTGCATACAGGTGCCAACAGCTTCTAAATAAACATCACATAGAGCTGCTGCTGTTTTCTCTCACCTAGAGCAGGCGCACAGTGTTGTATTGGGGGTTCTGATATAACAGTGCTATTATATAAGAGTCAGCAGGTTCCCCTGTACTTATCACATATCCCCAACTCTGAAAGTGGCAAATTGAAGGTATGGCCAGGTACGACTGCTGTGACTTATGACTCACTCACACTAAACAAATGCTGCGAGTTCCCCAAGGAGAGGAAATAACTGCATCATCTCTGTTTTGGTCTTCAGCTTTGAACACTATTGATTCTAAACCAGTACCATGGTTTTTATTGTAAGAGACTTTGAGCCATGTTACATCATGTCCTATTCATTCATCTTTCATCAGCAAAGCCCTTGTCCCTATTGTTAATATTTCAAAATAGTTGAAAATGAAATTTTTCGTTATGTATTGTGTTTTATAAAAGAACAGAAAAACTAAATGCACATACAACTATTTTCTTAAATACTTTTGTATTGAAATGACCACAACACAGTTCATGTGATGAGAAACCAGATGACTCTTGTGTTGTCTGTTTTAGAGTAAAGGACTGCAGAGTGGATATTACTACTACTACTACTACTACTACTACTGCTACTACTGCTACTATTACTACTGCTGCTACTTCTACTTCTACAACTATTGCTACTGCTGCTACTGTTACTACTACCACTACCATTACTACTACTACTACTGCTAAAAGTTGTTGATTGCCTTATATTTTGTAAAGTGATGTTTTGAAGATTTTAGATGTGTGTAGCTGAGAAGCATGAGGACTTGGTTGCTTGTTTCTCTTTGCAAATGTTGACTTTGGATTGAGAATGCTGGTAAATACTAACTTCTGCATCCTCTGCTTGTTGCCTTGACAACAAGGTTTCAAAAGGAAGCTGTTGCTAAGCACTAATTTCAGTATACGGTGGCCTGAGTGCTGAATGAAACCTTTCCTCTCTACCTGTCTGTGTCATGCCGTCCCCCCTCTTCGTTCCTGAGCTCCCCTTTTCTCTGACAGTGCCAGAGTCAGATCACGTCCTGTATGAGCTGGGAACACAGAGCGACAGTAATGAAGCTCACTAACATCATAATGTTTATTTTTGAGAGCAAGACATGAACAATATAGTGCACTTATATATTTGCAGTAAATATAAAGTAACAGAAATTGTATTAGTTACCATCATTTCAGTACATTATAGTAACAATAACATGTGTTCTGCTGCCTTCTTCAAACTGCTTATTGTCATTTCATCTCTTCTTGTTTCTGTCATGTTTGCATGCTTGTCCCAAGTTTAAATTGGTATCATTTCTTGTGAGTCGTTTGTTTTCTTGTATTGGCCTGATTTGCTGCCCTGGTTTTAATAAAACATTAAGTTATGAACCAGAGTTTACCTTTTATTATCCACTCCTTCTCTTTCTGCGTTTTCTTTTTTGCTTTTACAAATCTCCTCATCCAGCCGTCTAATAACAACCATCTGCTCCGCATCGCAGGCCCATCATTATGGAGCGACCACATTAACATCCGCACTTGTGACTCAGCTCACACTCAATAGGGCCGCCCATTATCTTCACTGTTATTTACAAAAATGAACAAGCCTCTCTCCACGGAAAACTGATCGGCTTCATTCATTTCCTCGTCTGAAATGGCACTATAATAAAATATGCCAATGAATTAGGAAATGAAATCTCTGTTTACTTATGGCAGTAATGGGCAAGCTTAATTGTTTTCTTCGGATTCATTTCTATGTTTGGCACGCATTAATATTTATGCATGCTTCAGCACTGACTGCATGGGGACATGAGTGGCTAAGTTGAATGTATGTTACAAAGCAAAACTGCAGGAGTGATTGTTTTTCTACATCTGTTGTTGAGAAACCTATTTCTCAAAGTATGCCAGGATCCAAAAATTAAGTCTTGCTGTGGTTAGATATAAATCAAGGTCGTTTTGGGTTGACTTCAGGTACTTTGTTCAAATTTGTGTTAATTTAAACAGTAAATATTTCTTCTTACAATAAAATAATGTTTACTGCCTCTTATCCAACTATTTTTATCTGGTAGGCTACATACCCGCTGATTTGGCAGTTGGTTATAGCATCACAGTGACAGAGGAAGTAAATGTGCTATAGGGCCGAAGCCAGCAATGTGTGTTTATGAAGGTGATTTGTTTTACCATAATGCTGTATTACCTTGTGTGAACAGAGCCTTTTCAGTAGCTAACGAACAGCCTAAGGCCAAGGCTCTGAAACAGAACCAGTGAATAGATGTGAGAATGGTTTATCGCCAGCATGTCCTAATTTAAGCACAGTGGTGGGTGAAGTGAAATGAAATGAAAAGGATTTTGGAAATGATATCAAAACAGTAGTGTGGTCAATATGGTCAAACAGATTTTTTTTTTAACTTTTGATAGATTATTGCCAAAATGAAGAAAAGTAGTTGCTAAATAAATTGTCAGCCAGGTTACTATTTCTCTCCACAATTTGAGGCAAAGTTTGGTCAGACGAAAAAAAAAAGAAAATGTTAAATGTTCAAACTAATAATTAACAATGTGCCCACAAAAAAGTGCCTCGTGAGAAAAACCTGTAAAGTTGATTTGCAGGACATGTTAGCAAACAGGTTAGCCTTGGCAACAACATGCTATGCACTTTCAGTACCCGAGTGTCGCGCTAAAACGACCAAAAGCCAAAGCATAGTAGAGTATGGAATTCCTACTTGAGGTTCGAAAATTCCAACTCCAGAGTACAACGGGAACGCACCATAAAACACTCACCGTCAACGGTCGCCATATTGGTTCCATAGCCAGGTGTTTTTGTTTTGTAAGAGGACACGTCGTCGGCGCCCATGGCGGCTAAATATCCATGTGGTATGACCACGGAAGAAGTCACACAGGAAAACGTAATACGTTCGGTTTTCAGCAAGACAGCCTCTAGTTGGATAACCCTGTCACCATGGATGCCTGTCACCTGTTGCCTTCTTTTCCGGTGAGTGCACAACGCCATGTTCGGTTGTCTGATTTGTTTTTGATAGCACGTCCCTGCCGCTGTATGCAGGCTGGTGCTAGCAATTGTCCTGACTGAAGTATCCGTTTTGATAATTAGACAATTAGGCAGTGGCTACTGCTTGTTGGTATCCCTTAGAAACAGAGTAACATAGCCACTCATTAATGTTTGCGTTTGATGGATCTTACATGCTGTTCGGAAAATATGCAAAAGTCCTTTCACATTGATTGTAGAACTATCTAAGGATTAGGTCTTATCCACTTTCATTTAACACTTTAAAAATACGTCATATGTTGCCCATATTGTTGAACAAATTGTTAGTAATTAAGAGAAATAGGACTGCTACTGTGTTGGAGGCCGACATCATGTAAACCAGTGCTGATTTCATGCAGCTGTGTATTTGTGTATTGTTCCACTTATAACAGTCAACCCAAGTATTTACAGTTTGGCCTGTTGTCATATTGTAGGCAACAATGTTGAGGGTGTTGGTGTCGTCCCTCCACTTAGCAGCGATTTACTAACTATGCCTTTAAATTCATTGCAGTCGAACTCAATTGTCTGTAGGAATAAAACTTTCCATATGTTGCTAGGTTAAGCAATAATGTGCAAACAAAACAGGTTGCCAGGTTTCATTGTGCGGGCAGTTTGGTAATATAAAAGTTTAATGAGGCATCATCTATCATCACTGACATAATTTACCCATTGGAGCCCAGGAAATTAATGGATACCATTTTTGTTTGGTAAATGCTGCTGGATAATAAAGAGCTAAATTGTGCATTAAGACTGGCCTTTTCTACAGGGTAATGTGCCGACAGAAATATCTTTATTTTCTCTTGCAGCAATGCGCCATGTATAGAACCCAGTTTGATTGCTTTTGGAAATTATTCAGCGAAAATGAATCATTCAACATGCATGTGCTGTTGTGCATGTTGAATTGGTATTTTAGTCGAATAAAAACAGTTTTCATAAATAGATATAGATTGCTTTAATTTGCATTTATATTTTGACTGTTTGGAAGTAATAAATCCGTTTTGTGGCTTTCCTCTTAACTATGGGAATGTGATTGACATATTACTGCCTCCACTTCAAGGCCTTTAAAGGGGACATTTGAAGCCTTTTTCTGTGGTTCCAGAGGGAGCACCATGATTTGTCAGATAATTTGGTTCAAGTTAAAAATAATGAACCCTACTAGACATCTTTGACTTGTTCCTTATCTCTACATCTCTCAGCTGAATTGGCCACATAGCATCACACACATAATTGAGTTAGGGCAAAAAAATCTCTGCGACCTGCTTCTTTTTTTGACAAAGTTACAAGAATGCAGTGCAGTGCACTTATTAGAGTACTTATTGTCAGTGCCAGTATACTTCACTTCTCCTGGCTGAACCCTGAACTGAAACTGATTAATGAAGCACACTTTTGCTGTTGATGCACCGCCCTACATGATTCTCAGAATCAAAACCTTTCCACTTTTCTGTTATTGCACTTACTTTTAGACCAGTCTCATTAACTCTCATTTAATCTGGTGGATGCTGTTTGACATGAATGTGTCTTTAAGTTTCTTTGAATGCAAGATATTTCCACTAAGTCAGTTAGTTTTTAATTGGTTGCTTTGTGGTTTTATGCTGTTAAGTTTCCCCTTTGAGTTGATTGTTAACACTGTTGTAAGAGATACTGAGCTGAAATATAGTGTGGTAATTTGGTTGTTTGACGTTTAGGCTGGTCATTGTCTGTGGCCACAATGTGCAAAGGTGAGAGGAGGTGAGGAGTGTATAAGCATAGTCACCTCCTGAGGGTGTCTTTGTTCTTGTTGTTGTTGTGGATTACTGATTATCCCTGTTGTTTCAAGCCAGGTGTCGATTTGTCTGCAGCTATAATGAAAACTGTTGGTAACATAGGGCTAAAATGTAGTGCAACAACTGTTGGGCTCAGTAACTGACCCATCAGTATAAGACACAGAAATAGAAACACAGAAGAACATTTTACTCTGTTTTACACAATCAACTGCTATTGAGTTATAGAAGGAAAGGAAGTTGTGTGTAATGCATTCTTCTCAACACTGGGGGGAGCAACAGCTTTCAGGACAAAAATGAGTCGGATCAAAGTGCTGTAGTGCCATCTTGTGGCAAACTCCTCACTGTGCTTCCACAGTCAGTGCCCAAGCCTCCACTCATCTTTATGGAGAACATTTATCATGTATTTTATACAACATAGTCATGTAAGTACATATATTGTTGTCACTGTTCTGCCACAAATTTACATGAACCAAAACGATTTACAGCTTTGCTATATACATGTTTAAGAGGGTCGTATTACTCAGCTGTGACTGATTTCTGTGGAAACTGGGAGAACAGGTGGATCTTGGCCTCCTTTGGGGAAATCGCCTTCTGCTGAGTAGATTTAACCACCTGTGGGTCTTATATTTTCCAGGAGAAAGTGAAGATGACACACAAATTCCCCACTTTGAGCTGTAAGCTGATAGTTTCCTCTGTTTGATTCTCCTATCCCCCTGTCCAAAGAGAGGAAGTGTGTGTGCGGGAGATGGGTCATGAGGTGTAAAAGATACACTGGGTTTTGTGTGTTTAGCTGTTACAAGAGGCTCTGCTATTACTTCTGTGTATAGTTTGAGTGAAGGGTTTGAGTGGGCTGGGTTGAAGAGAAATTCGGGAATTGGGATGAAGAAAGTGAAGCCTTAGTCTAATTTTAGTCCATTTTCAGTCACTGTGGAATAAATGTTTTCAAAATTAGGATCATTTTAAATGGAAGTCGGATTAAATGATTGTTCAGGGGAAATAAAAAGCCCTACAAAAATGTTTAAGGACAGCTTTGAGGGGATTGTATTTTGAGGTTACATTGCCACTCACAGTATGGAGGTTTCTGCCAGTAAAGAGGCTGAGCCTCAGCTGTTGTTATGAACTGAGGACCTGGGTGACCGGACAGCTGCAAGAGCCAAGAAAGCAAAAGTTATTACTGTGCGGAGCAGTTGTCCTGTCTTTGGCCATCGAGTGTTATTATAGCTGAAGGTGCAGAGGACACAGTGAAAGTGAGGGCAGAGAGCTACGTCCTTTAGGTCCCTCATGATCTCACTCACATGAAACAGTACACATGAACAGCAAAGGAATAACATGGAAAGAAAAACTTGGTCATTGTGATCAAATAGTTTGTGCAGGAAACAAGCAGCACCTTGTACCAATGAACACAGACAACTTCACTGAAATTAGATTTGTATTGCTAAACTAAATATATTAACTTAAATATTTGATTAAACAAGCATGTGACATGCATGCACCTTCCCATCTTTTCAGATGCAATTTTAAGATATTACATGACTGTGGGTTGTATTTTGACAGTGACGCCAGAGATGAAGTGCAGCCTGCAAATTTAGGGGGAAACCCCCTCGACCTTCATGCCAGAATGTGGCTTGTTTTGCGAGTCAAATCAGCTGCCCTGGAGATATTTCAGAGAACTGGGGAGAAGAGAGGGAGGTGGGGAGGGCGGTAGAGAGTTTAGGATGAAAAGCAAGTGATACCTTTGTCATGGCAGAGCCAACCTGCCTGGTGATGAGAGATCATGAGTGATGTCTGGAAAGTCCCCGCGGGGCAAAAATCTTGACACACTCCTCTACCTCGGAGGAAATTAACATCACATTTTGATGATGATTTTGTTATGTTCATTTTATTTATTTATTTTTTCCTCCCATCTTGTGATGGGGAAGTCCTCGGGACAGAGAGGGTGATTGGGCTTCAGGATGCAGAGGGAGTCTAGCAGTATGGGCAATTGAAAGCTTTTCTGGACTGGGTTCAAAAATGCTGACAAAGCAAGACTAAACATCGCAAACCGCAGTTGAAAGATCTGCACATGTGCTGGCTCCCCCTCTGCTCCTGCCACCCCGGGATTAGGCCCATCCTGGGAGAGCAGCTACATTTACATGTGTGCAGGCAGGGAGGCGCACACACACACACACACACACAATATTGGAGAGAGGGAGAGAAAGCAAAGCTGAGAATGAGAGAGGTGAGTGTCAAAAATGATGAGAAAATGAGAAATGGGAATCATAAAATTCCTGAGCAGCCACAACCAGCAGCATAAATAAAGTCAGCTTCACGATTGTAGTGGGATCAACAGTGCAAGCCTGTGAAATACTTGTAAGTTAGTCTCTATGTGGACATGAACCAAAACAATACAAAAATGAATTAATTTAGGAAAGGATTGTGTGGGTGAGGTTAATATTCCAAATGGATTTGTGAAGGCATCCAACTAAAAAAAGAAAGAAAACATCTACTAAAATAAAATTAGATTCAATCACTTAATTGGGCAGAGGGTGGTGTTTGTTGGTCAACAAAGGAACTAATTCAAGTCATATTTTAAAAAATCTGTGTAATTGATCAAATCTAGATTGCAGTAGCTAACTTTGACCAATTTCAGATCCAAACTGTGCCACAGTCTGGATAGTTCACCTCTCTAGTCAACATTTTTGCCTCGTCACAGAGGGAAAAGCACAAGTGGAACGAGAAACATTAATAATTCCGTTCATCTGCGTGTGCCGCTAAACAACGCAACACCACACTCTTAACAAAGAGTGGGCGTCGTTTCTGTGATGTCACTCGTAGGTTTTCTGAAGAGCAGTTTTAGCACCCTGAGTGGGTTGTTCTTCTGTCACCATTCTGAAAGTGTCTGACTCCACCTAACTGTGAAGTAATCAAAAAATGGGTAGAAAGGTTTGGGTGTGTTGGGCCAATTTGTGGCCGACTCACGCTTACCCACCTGTTGCGCACACGAGTGGCACGCCCTTAATTATGCATAACATAATAACATTTCATAAGTTTAAAAAAGTGAGATATGTTAAAATCCAACAGTTGTCATGAAAGAGAATTTTCCTCCGGAAACTTTTTGGTAGTGTGCTGTTAACCTGTTTCTGCTGTAAATTGGGCCATTTTAACATGAGAGTCTACACTATTTAGGGATTGGCACCACCCTCAAGAGGCCAGTTTAGGAACTGCAGTTTTTAGCATTCGGACGACAGCTTCATTTTTCAGCTCCAGAGATTGCTGCGTGGTCTTAATGTACTTCTGCAACTGTTTAGTCACACGTGTCTTTGACATGTTTGAATTTTGATCGGTGTTCAACATGTCAAAATAAGAGTTTTTTTGCGTGGATTTTTTGGCACGCATCATACTCTAAACAATGCAGGAGTAAGCAGCTTTCACTCTGCTATTTCAACCATTCACATCTCCACACCTGCTGCTGAGGTTGCAAAAAACATTCAAATGTTGTTTTTTTTTACAACCTTAATGTATTTTTCTTACATAACACTGCAGCTAATGCAAGTGCCATTATAATTTGGAAAAAAAGAACAGACTGACTGCCCGCTCCAGTGATTTCCTCTGTTTTGGTGTGGGTTTCTAACCTCCAGTAACCTTCACCATTTAGCCGGCCCATCTGGTTGCCCTGTGCCGTCTCCTGTCTCCCTCCCCTGCATGGAGAGAGCTCCTTCTCAGGGATATCACACCACAAAGCAGCGAAAGGTTTGTTTTATTAAAAAAGCCATCCTTCACTTTCGATCATATAATTCCTGTGTACCTTTCTACCCCCTCTATAATGTTGCCAGTAAGTGAAACACTGGCTACCTTGCTAGCTCAGTTTGTGTGTGCATGCATGTGTATCTTCTATCCATAGCTCTGTGCAAAATGTTTTGTCTCTGTCATTTTACTAAGGAGAAGAGGGATAATGATAGCTTTTCTAACTTAATATAAAGAGTACAAAGTTAAACAGGACCTTGACAAAAGCATAAACTTAGTGGGACACATTTCTACTCAGATCATTGGATTAGAGCAAGCAATAACCAGAGCTCTGTTTCAGATGATTTCAGTCACCATGCCATGCACTAAAATAGAGTATGAAATCCATTTCTGTATCAACATATTCCCTCTTGTTCGTCGGAGCTTGTTATTATTTTTCCATCCAGCCCGTTCCATGAAACCGTAAAAACACTTTAGCAGGGGCAGTCTAACACCAGGCCCCCTGCCTGTAAAGGGTCAAAGGTCAAGCTCATTAGCTGCTACAGTGAATAGTTCGTCTTTCTGGCACAACCAAGGGTTTACTACGTCACCCTTCCTGCATCCTGGCAGGGCCCAGCTCAGTCGTCTGTCTGTCCTTCGCTTTCATGTTTGTGTCAGACCGTTCACTTTGACACTACCATTACTTCATTACCATGTGACATCATGGCCCTGTCACCAAGACAAATTAGCAGTGTTTTCTTCGATTGAAGAGTGATGCATCTAGTGGGGTTGCGACATGTGACTGGAAATGGGCTCTACAGGACAACTTGAACAATGGAGAGCGGAGGGGGGGGCAGCGGCAGGTCCCTTCTTTTAACTCTTGGCTGGAGAACATAGAGGAGGCTTGTGAGGGAGACATTTATCTTTGGTCCTCAGGGACTTTTATTTTGAATAGAAAATTGTGATGCTTCCAATATGTAATAGATCAGACATGAGATTCAGATCGTTCTTTTTTTCTCTTTCTCTTCTATTTTTTTATGAATACACAACCGGTTAGCTGTTTAATGACTGGTCAGCAGACATTTGATCTCCAGTTTATGTTGATTTTGAGCCTGAACCAGGCGGTGAAGTTTTCGGGGGGTTCTGGCTGTGGGTGTCCTTACTGAGTGTGAGCATAATGCTTGTTCCTAGCCTTCCAGAAAAGTCAACACTGCGCTGTCAAAAATCATCCGTTATTTCTCTATGAAATATGATGAATGTAATTGTCGCTGGGCACTGACTGTTGTCATGTCAATTCTCAACATGGGCGAAAATGATGGAGCAGAACCAAACTAAACATTACCTTAAGGAATAGGGGAGTAGAGAAAGGATGGCTGGAAACCACAGTCTCCAGTATTAGTGTTTAGTGGGCAAGACTGGCCATCCCAGACATCAATGCCACCACTGACCATTTACCTACACCCAGTCCTGCCGTCTGTCTTACATCACTGACATCACAGAGCACCAAGTTTGGAGTGGCAGGCTGGTAACAAGCTCATATAATATTTTCATTCATTCAAATCACCGTCACCTTTGCCTGCTCCAAACGAGCTGTATTTGCATCAAGCAGCATTTGGCTGCTGCAGTGACAGTCAAATCAATGCTCATCCCAAGCACAGCAGTGACAGCTATCAGAAACTCTTCCAACGCCTCAAAGCCACAGTTCAGGGCCTATATGTTCCCCGCTGTGTCTCTTTGTCTGTGAGAGCAAGCGACGGTCAGAGACCCAGTGCTGGGATGTAGGCGCCAGAGCGTTGTGCAGCGGGTGACCTCTGCAACCACACTGAGGTTTCGCTGCTCCTACCATAGCTTGGCCATAATGAACCCAGCAGACCACTAAAAGGCTACGGCTGTGTCTCAGTATCCGTGCTCAGTCGCAGCCCCCCAGCTTCGCTGAGGACACAGTCTCAGGAAGAGGGGGTCTAACTTTAGCAGAAGGGCAAGGCCAATGATGGTGGTAAAAACCAGTGTCAGGTTCACTTTACCTCCGTTTTTATTTGTTGTGGTGCTTGACTGAATGCGACTGATGGAGTTCCTGGGTTTGGTGTTGAATCTAAAATGTTAACATTTCCTGTTGTGTAAGACAAAGCATCAGGGGGTGTAGGTAAGGAGGTTCATCTATTAGACAGAATCTGTTAAGTCTCTCGGAGGTGGTAATGGCTGCTATAATTCAGCATGGGCCTTGCGCTTTCTCTTGTAGTTGTGCGAGTGCAAGAGAATGGATGAAAAGATTTGTGGCTAATTTCTCCAACACGACTTCAGCAACTGTGAAGCGTGAAAACCTGTTAGGAGATTGTGTTGTTGATGCATTGCGCAGCTCATTTCAAAGCCAGAGTGGGGAGCAGGAGCACTTCACAGTGTCCGGTGTGTGAAAAGGTGAGAGAAGGTTGTGTAAGTTCCCTTTCAGCCACTTGCATTGTAGATCCTCTGTGGTCCACAAACACACACACACACACACACACAGCACACCTCTCCCACTGGCCCCATATTGTTTTATTCTGTGACAATAGATTCAGTTACATAATGAACCCCATCCATATCAAAGGCTGGATCAGGGATAGACTGGCGTGGCTCCAAGCCCCTTAGAACGGGCCAAAACCACATGGGAGAACAAACTCTTCCCTCTTTTCCCCTCTCCCCCTCTCCCTTGCTCTTTGTCATACCACAAAAGATATCAAGTGTGAGAGGACAGACATGTGTTGCTGATCATATGCGTATTAAACAAATATTGCGATGGTCACCTAATATGTTGCGGTGTTCTGTCCGTTTTAGTGTGGCCCAGGAACCAGGGAAAGTGTGCATCGCAGACATGGTTTTAAAATGCATTCCTCATGGCACTATGCTATAGAAACTTGTGAGAATGGAGCTTATGAATAAAGAAAATCCGACCGCAGCTTGTGGGGTATATACGCACCTCGAGGGTAAATGGGTTTTGATGGGCTCTACTGTTTTGTCTGAATCGCCATGTTGCGCTGCGCGACAAGATTTCGGTGCTCCCACAGAGTGCACTCGCACACGGCTTTGCCAACACTGAGCTACATTTAAAACTCTGGTCCTGCTGTCCCTGCCGCGCTCTCTGCCAAGGAGCTCCGCGAACAACAAGAGGAACGAGGGAGAGATATTTTTATTCCTCCTTTTCCCTCTACCTGAGCATGTCCAGGCTTCTGACCATTTATTGTCTCTTTATCATACTTAGGCATCTTTTTTTGTTATTGTGTTTTCCTCTCCTTCCTTTCTGCCTACCTCTGTTACCTCTGCATCAGTAGCATGAAAATTTGTGGCAAATGTTCCTCCCACACTCCACATTCCAGGGTCTTACAGGATCCCACATGCTGGTGGCTCTGTCTCTCTCCCTCTGTCACCAGTGAGACAGAGGAGTGCAACTTGTGTGGGTGACGGGGGTAGCGTAACAATGTGAGTGTGTGTTTGTGGAGGGGCAGTAATATGCTAATTCCTCATTCTTAATTACAACGACCAGCGGAGAGATTCACTCATTGTTTATGAATCTTGATCAAAATGGTTTCTTATGTGCAATGTTCAGATCATTTTAAAATACATGCCAAACTTACGAAAGATTTACTTTGTCTTCACAGTAAACTTGAAAGTGGACGTATAATATTATGTGAGCTGGTGTTATTGAAAATCTCCAGTCTGGAGCACAGGAAAGTAAAAGTGGCTCTAAAAAATCAAAAATCAAAAAGTGTGGAGGGGAAAAAGGTTGAGGGAAGTTCATGTAAAGATGGAGGAAGTAGACGATGATGGAGCAGTGCCACAGTTCAATAAAAGCAGAAAGCTGTGACAATGGAAACACAGCCATAGTTACTAATCAACAAGTCTTAAAGCTGTGGGAAGAAGATGAACAGCTATGTTGCCACCCCATTCACAATTGAGATGTGCCAAGAAAAAGTGAAAAGGAGAGAACCAATGAAAAAAGAAAGTGAAAGACTGTGGACAACTGTTCAGAGAACAGAACATGACCAGATGTCAAATTGTTGCTGTATTTTTCTTTTTCAATTTCTTTTCTTGTTTTTGTTGATTTATTGATCGATTTGAACTTCAGAGCTCTCCACCTGTGGCGACTCCTCAGTGCTATCACTAAACACGATGTTACGGTGCATCGAATAAATAATTGCAAGTAATATTCAACCCCTTTTTTTGCGATTTTGCGACGATCGGAACGTGAATTTTAACAAATGTGAAATTTTATAATGAGTACCAGAAAGTTTCAATCATCAGAAAAAGTTGCAAAAGTAACCTGACACTCTGTGACTTTCCCTGGTGCAGTAATCCCTCCCCATCTGGCGCTCCAAGCAGGTTGAAACAGACACTGAGAATTATTTACAAACAGTTTTAGACTCAGGTCTGAATAACTTGTCTGTAAACAACCATAATCAGTGGTTCCATTGGGACAGATTTACTTCAAATTAGATTTTTGTTTTCTTTTCTTTTTTTCTTTTTTTTTTTTTTCTCACGCCTGATAGAAGGACCAACAATTTAAATGTCATCATCACAAGGTTTTAACAAAGATTTATTTACTGATCCCTCCAGATTTTCCCAAAAAAAACATTTCAATCCTTCAAGTATAAACAAACAGCAACTTTATGGGCAGTTAAACTGAAACTGCTCTCGTTTTGATTTGCACCTTCAGATAGTTTTTTTTTACAAAAGTTTGTCAATCTCCTTCAAAAGAAATAAAAAAGAATGCATTTGGTTAAACTGGTTAAAGTAGGTGATGTGAAGATCGTTGGCCAACTGTAGGTGACCTTAGTGGAGCCAGCATCAATTTAGTGGCGATTTGAGAGCTGGAGCGTTGGCAGTCCTCAGCCCTGCCTTCTTCTCTGTGCGGGCCCATCCATGAGGAATTGGGCAAGTCAATGTTGGTTCTGTCTGCCACCCTGTTTTGCTTGGCGTAGTCATGCCAGCAAACAGAGGAGACACCAATAATAAAATGAGACTGCTTTATTTAGTGAGAAGAAGAGGAAGGCAAGGCAAAATAGGCCTCAGGAAGTCATTTGCTCGGGCGGAGCGGCTAAGATTTAGTTGAGTGTGTTTGCTTTGGAAGCTGCATGAGATACTGAAGCAAACAAGAGGGTAAGGCTGCATTTTTTTTTAAAAGAGGCTGTGCTGTTTTGATTCGACTTGTTTTGCACATGGCTGAACTTTCAAAAACCTCGGCATCATCGTTTTATCTGCATACACAGTAAAATACGTTAAAATAAAGTTGCAGCATAAAGGTGTCACTAATTGGTGTGGTTAGAATATAAAAATGAATTGATTTTATTGTTTTATTGGCTAGGATATATTTTTTCTTTTTTTTTTTTTTTAAACAGTAATAAAACGAAGAGGAGATATCTGCTGAATGCAGGCTCAGTGCATCAGAGTGGGATCAGGAAGAGAAGATTCAGTGACGGGCAATAACTGTGCTTTATGTCCACTTCATTTCCCTTGCAAATCACCCCTGCATTCTCAGAGTTTTCACAGTTCCCAGCTCCCTCTTTTACCCCCGAAACATGCCCTGAGTCAGCCAGGCTCATTAGACTGGATGAGACTATTACCGGGTGAGTTATCCCGCTCCTAACA
>OMNW01018041.1:5680-17229 GCA_900303245.1 Selene dorsalis
CAGTGTCAAACAAATCTCCTGTCCACTTTCGGCCATTGCTGTTGTTTACGACCATATATGGTCGTGTATTCAGTGATGCTGAAAGCGGCTGTCAGAGAGGTGTTTCTGACCCAGAAGAGACGAGCTGCTGGTGAGGAATGCAGACGGAGACGCTCTCGGCCCTGAAAGCCACAGAGAAACGTTTCGTTCCTCCACCTGGGAGTCGTTCAGCAGCACGAGGCGACGTTCAACGACATGATTTGTGGTGATTATTTAAACAGCTAAAACACACAACACAAGTAAATCCCACATTACTCCTGCAGGAACAGATGATCCCATCAGTCTATGTTATTACTTATGACTGTGAAACTGCAAAGTTAAAAGCACCTAATCCATCTTTACATGTTCATCCCAACTTTTTATTCCTTAAATATGTTTTAATAACAGAATAATCTTACTTAATGTTAAGTTCCTTTATGTGAAGGACTTGCCCTTGTATAAATGGACTATACATATATTCCTGGCCTTAGTTTTCAGGCATTAAACAACACTGAGCTGTCCTTGAGTTACTGATCTTTCCTGCTCATGTTTCTTCTGGAAATTCCCATTTTTCTCTCTTTTTGTTTTTTTTGTTAGGACTCTGTGTCAGTTCATATTTTTTTCCCCAATACTAGCACCAATACTTTACCAAAGTATTCAGCATCCAGTCCAAAACAATCCTTAACTCCAACTGAAGGAGCCAAACTTCATAAAAATTTAACTATGAGCTGCACAAAATGTTGCTGGAATAAAAATCAGAGTCTAAAAACTGGCAGAAGTGTTTTTTAATTAAATCATCAAGAAATGATCTGATTGACTTTCACTGCTCTATATTCTGTGCCAACGACACATTAAAAAGTTTAATTCATAATCATTGTTCGACAGTTTCAGGCTGCTGTGAACTAAATATCTGGAGTATTTCCTGTTTTCCTTCTGAGGCATCGAGATGAGATCATCAGACAAACATCAAGGTTTTAAGAGTTAACAGTTTGTAAATGAGGATGACTGGTCATTTCTGGCTGAGGTCACTCGCTCACCCTGCCTGAGGCCGATCACTTCTGGTGACAATGGAGCTGGAGTTTACAGCTCAGATGAGTCACGTTCATGAGTCAGCTCCGGCTGAAGGAGCCATTTTGGCTTCGGCCCGGCCACCTGCTCTCAGACCACGACATCTTGTCTGATGTTAAACTTCTAAAATTATAACGTAATGACTGTGTGAGTCGTCTTTCATCTGCAGTGCGTCTACTGTACTTTTCTCTCGTGTGGTGCAGAAGCAACCCGTCTATTTTTAAGAGGCATATTTCTGCTTTTCTACTGGGTTTAATTACACAATACTACAACAACTACACCCACACACTCCTCTGACTGAAACTTCCTTGTGTGGAGCTGGTGGCTATAAAGGAGGAGGAAATACTGAAAGGCACTTTTACATTTTTGATATTTGCTTCATCATAAGTGTCGCTGGTTCTTTTATTTTCCAGCTTGTTGTGCAGAAATCTTGATGTTAACCAGATTACTCAGTTTTTCCTCCCATGCAGCAGCTTCAACAACCACTTAGGTGTTTAGAGAGGAAAATACCTCCCAGTGAGGTTAGCGCCTCAGACACACACGTCCAGAAATAACTTCAATTCAACAGAGTGGCAGTGATGGTGATTTCCCTGCACAGAGCACGCTCTCAGTCGCTTCCTATTACCTCTCGTGTCCTTTTTTTTTTAAATGTCTAAATGAGCTTAATTGAGTGTAATATTACCCACACACACGGGTTTGCTTGTGCGATGGTAATTACAGCACCTCTCAATGATGGAGGAGCTCTTTAACAGAGACCTGAGGCCTCCGGCGGCCGCACTTATCTCCTCCTGGGATTAAAAGCAGATGTCAGACCCGGGGGCTGTCTGGGTCACACAGCTGCTCAGACCCACTTTCCAGCAGCAGCAGCAGCAGCAGCAGCAGCAGCAGCTTAGTGTGTATACAGACGGGTTTCCTGTGCTTTTCAAAGTGGAGTTGGCTTTGTTATCTTGGCCCCAGGCAGGTCTCACTGACCAGAGACTGGCAACTGGATCTGAAAAAAGTCTGTAAATTCCTTCACTTTTGCAGACCACAAACTATCGCCTACTAATAATAACAACAAAATTTTAAAAAAGAGCCAAATAAATCTTTTTTTCCCACACATGTAATGCTTCGGCTGTGACACTTTGTCCCGGCATGTCAGGAATGCAGGGAAAACTGTGAGTAGGCCAGAAACACACTGGGCTACACTTTAAATGCACTGTAAACTTGTGTATGTGCTGTAACTGAAGCCTGAGTGGTGACATATTAAAGTTGCAGCCTGCAGAGTGATTGATGCTGCAGCAGCTCCACATGCCACATCACATCATATAAACCACTTTTTTTTTCTTTTTTTTTGCCCTGCAGCAATTCTGCACCGCAATGAACTGAAGTGAACTGCCTTCTTCCCACAGGTCTACGCAGGAATCAGCAAACTGGAGATGATATGGATCAGGTGTGTTAACACAATCATGCCAGAGCCAGAAAAACACACACATTTCAAACCTTTCAAACTTTCCTAAACCCAGCACGTTGCAAGATACTAAAATGCACTGGATCTTACAAATGACCTGTTTTGTAATTTTTTTCAATGTATATCCAGAATTGAATAAACTCAGTATTGATATCTTCATCCCTGCCTGGGACAATTGATAACTGTGGTCCCTCCCCTGTGTGACCAAACTCCATTGACAACTCCCTTAATTTAATTTCTTCCTGCTTTAAAGTTTTATTATTGGGCAATTTAACATCTATGAGAGTGGCTTTACAATTCGGGATGTATATAATTCAAACTGTGACATTCACTATTGTGCAAATTAACTTTTAACACGCGGTTTACGCTTCAAAACGACCGTCAAGAACAGAGGCGTGATTCATTCAGAGCAACACGCACTGATAATAAAACATACATTTCTTAAAAAACGAGAGCTGTTTCAGAAACAATATGAGAGCCGAAGTTCCTGAAGTCTTATATTCTTTTAATAAAAATCACAACTGTGTTACAAAACTGATGTGTTTTGTTTATAGACACGGTGATCGTATATAGCCTTAATTTCTAATACAGTTTTGCCATTGAGTTCTTATAGATGGAAACACGCTCTATAAAAGGAAGTAACTAGGCAACAAAGCTAAACCGTTAGCTTCGTAAATCAAACAACACCTAACGGCTGCTAACGTACCGCCGTCGGGTCAGCCGTTACCGTTCAAAATCATTTAACTCGGACTTAATCAATGAAAACGCACAAACTGGGACACTTTCGAAATGAAAGTGATCGAGAATTAATCAATAAAGTTTGTCTGTGGTACTGTAACTTCCGTGGCCGACACCACCACCACCTGCCCCGGGCTCGGCACACCTTCTCAGGGCGTTCCCCGGCCGTCACATCGAGGTACAGACGGAGAGAGGGAGAACACACACCGGGGAGGTGGACGGAAGGAGGGAGGGAGGTAGGGAGGGAGACCTACCTTCTTTACTTCCTTCTCTATCTCCATGTCTTTTAACGTCTGGCGGCGGTAAGTTTCTTCGAGTCCAGACGAAGCGAACAGCGAAGTTTCCTCCTGAGACAACTGTCCAAAACACCAGAAGTGACAGGAAACGGAGCGGAGAGGAGATGAAACAGCCCGGTTCTCGCTCCGCTTTCTCTTCGGAGGTCCCGAGCCACACTCTGTCAAGATCGGAACGTTCGACGAAGTCGTTTCCGGTCAGGGCTTCAAAATAAAACGCATGTTCGTGAGTCAACGTAACAAGCTAACAGACTTGGGGAGGGGGGAAATAATAACATAGAATACATATAATATAATACATTTAATCAATATGTAAAGCAGCCAGGAGCAACATTTGGCATTATTTACAATAAACAATCAAAAAAGAAGAGCAACAATTGTGCTACTACCGTGAGTAACAGGCACGTGCTGTCTTTTACTTTGAAATCAAGTGTCCGTAACTTCCGGGAGAGGCTTTACGCAGCTTCTCCAACATGACGCTTTCCACGGTGGACGTCCAGTTTGCTTTTCATTGACGGTCCAAGGAGAGCTCCTGCTTTGATTGAGCTGCAGCTCAGCCAATAGGAAGACAGAAAGTGGGCACTCCAACATAGGCTGGCCAATCAGAGAGCGACAGGGGCGTGGTCATGTAGTAACAAAGGGTGTGATATTATTCTGACAGATTCAACCTGCTGTGGTGCAGATCAGGGGTGGAGCAGGACACTGGAAACACTCAGGTTTTAATCTAGACTGCATCATCTTATATCTTTATCACCAGTTTTTATTTAGTTCAATTTTGTTCACAAATGGTTCAATAATTGTGGCGTCAGTTTAAAAGACTGTACTAATAACATCATTTTTTTTTTTTTATGACACAGCACACTTAAATAATCTTACTGCACAAACCACACACACCGCAGCTGGTTTGTTTTTTTCTGAAACAGTTGCTGAGTTGCCTTGGCAACAGGAAACAGTGAAAGTTACCAGCTTCCTGTGTGACCGGCTGATGGCCTTTGTTAGAGGAAGTAACGCTGTCACACACACCCTGACAGGTCAGATGCTGTTATCTGTCAGAGAGCAGGGTCCGATAAGTGAGTGTGCTGTTTTTCAGTAACAGTGATGTCTCATCTATTCTCTCTGGTATGAACATCTGTAGCACAAAAGTTCCTTTGGTGTTTGAGTGTCTATAAACTCTGACAGATGTTTTCCCCTCATTTCCAGAGATGTCGTCATTTCATCTGCATCAGAAACATAATAAAGTCTCATCATGCGCTGTGAACCACATGAAATTCTGCAGACCATCATTTTTGACCCAAAAAGGATTTCAGATGAGACAATACTGTAATTAAGAACACAAATGAACCCTGAGGGTGTGGTTGTAAAGGCTTGAGTGCACTGAAAATCTGTCTTCAAACAACACTCAGGCCCTCGAGCAAATATGGTACAGTTTTGTCTGGCTGTCATTCCATTCCTCTAAACATCTCTTCTAACATGCTTCCTATGTGAATCATAGTAAGAAAAAACTGCTTTTAGCCGTATGTATAAGCACGAGTTAAAGAACACAAGAAAAATGGAAATGCTGGGTACTCTTGCCTAATGTTAGATCAAGTCTGTAGATGGCACCCTCAGGCCGAAATTGTACATACACCTGCCCCAAGACAGAATTTGCAGCTGCATCAGCTTAAAACAAGACGTAATGACTGATTTGTGATATGAAAACCGTCACCTTCAGTACTTGGGACCTGGAAACCAAACAATGGAACTGAAGGGGAAGCTTTTTTTTTTTTTTTTACAAACCTGGGATGTAATAAAATAAATAATATGATAAAAAATAATTTCCTTCCAAAGATTTATGGAATAGTTATGATTTCATATTTATAGCATTATCTTTTCTTGAAAGTGCTCGGGACAGAACATGTGAGAGATCTTTAATAACAAAACAAAGCAACAAAAAAAACCAAAAACAAACTGAGAATCAGACCCAAATTTATTGATCATTGCATCTAGTAAGAAGGCAAGTAAGAAAATGGAATAAATAACTAAGGGCATTGTAAATAAATTAACAGATCAATGAAAGATAATGAAATAATATTGTGATAAAATATTAAATGTAATAGGAATAAATCCGAAATTAATCAAACAATAAATTAATAAAATGAAACAAATGAAAAAATAACGAAATAGATAACGTAAACACAAATAAATGAGATTTTTTTTTGCACCTTTCACAGCTGCATACGTCATCCAGAGGCGACGTACAGGCGTGTTTTTCTGGTGTGGTACTGCGCATGCGCACTAACAGGAGTCCTTGGCTGGTCGGCCTGCTGTAGGTTACTGATCCTGTGAGGGGACACCGACAAGATGCAGAGCTGGACGCAGTTATATCGCTCCCTGGCCACGGTAAGCACCGACTTTACAAACCCACGCACCTGCCCATGTTGTCCGGATCCGGTTCCGACTGGTCTTACGGGGCTGCAGGGCCCGTGGTTACCGGTATTTTCAGACCTGCGGCGCGGGGCCTGGCTAGCGGGTCAGCTAACAGCTGCGGTCCGGTGCGGAGAGGACGCATCTCCAGACTCCACCAGGAAAACATACAATTAAGACCTGTCGCGGTTATTGTGAAAAACACATATTACACAATAGCTTATGAATGTGACGTCAAACTTTATATGTTTTCCTCTTTAGGTCGGCGTGAATAAAATTAACACAAGTCCCGTATTTTAATACAAAATACTACTTTTATTGCGGAAAAACCTTAACGGAAACAGCTAACGTTAGCTAGTTCGTAGTGTAAACAAAAACATCTACACATTGGGATAGGTAACATTTCTGTGCTAGATTAAAACGTTTCTTATTAACAGTAAAGTTTGATTAGTGTGTTTTGTTTTCAGTTTTCTCTCCCAACAAGAATGTTAGCACGCTAAGCTAGTTAGCTTTGGTTACCCAACACTTAATGTAAGTTATGTCAGAGGCTCAGCGACTTTTTTGGTACAACGTCAACAGCTACCTCCTGTCTAATTATCCCTCCCCATTTAACTCTATATTGAGTATCAACCTTTTTTACAGCTCGTTTTTTTTACCTATTTAAACATGTTTACTTGCTAACTAGCTAGCATCCAGCAAGGCTAAACAGTTGTTGGTTCAGTTCCTGACACTGACAGCTCATAGTGTTTTTGCAGCTGGATGTTTGCTGAGGGCAAATCACATATTTCATTTGTTATTAAAGTGATCAACTCCTTAGACTGTGTTAAAATGTTATTACAGTGTTTCTTCATATCTCAGGACCATAAATTAAGCATTAATTCTGTCATGTGCATTCCAGTTTGTGTTTAATGTCAAGGAAACATGAAAAAGCTGCTTGTCTTTGCCAAATTATGATTCTTTAACTTTTATTTTTAGCTTAATTGGTAATTAACCCTGTCTTTAAGTTATGTTTTCAGTCACTCAACATCAAAATGTCTTTTTTCTTTTCGTGTGGTTCTGTTGAGCAGCTGGAGGAGGAAGTTTTAGTTAAGGAAATGCAAAACAAAAAAAACAAAAAAACAATCAGGTTCATGTGGAGCCCGAGAGTTCACCTGTGAATTACTTTAAATAGACACTTCAGGAATCAGGATCAGGAACAACAATCGCCTTTATATTAAAGTGGAACTGGTTTGATTACCTTGACGTGGCTGCTTGCTGTAAAATCTTGTAGTGTCTTTTTTATTTATTTTTTTTATGGATTGTGTCCCTGTTTTTCCTCACCTGTGTCGTCCTGTTTGTGTCACAGCGGAGCCACCACCTGCCCTGCAAACTGCACGGAGCGACAGCCGTGTCGGTCCGAACCTACGCTGACAAAGCAGCAAGTAAGACGACCGTAAATCTTATCACCTGTCTGCGTTAACCAGATGTTATCTAATGAACTTCAGCCACATGTTTGATAGTTGTTGCTCCTTAATCTGATCAGATACTGGACTGACTCGTTATGAGAGGTTTGGTCTTTAGCAGGACATATACCAGGAGTGTTGTTTTTTCAGAGAGTAAACCAAGCCTCCTCGTTTTATTTACAGAGCAAAAAGGCAAATTAATGTTTTGCGTGAAGCCTTTTTGAAAATGAATAAATAAATTACCAGCAAATAGTAAAAGACAAGTCAAAACAAAACAGAAAAATTACACAATTAGGATCTATGAAGATAAAGGGACGTAAGATTTTTGTAACTCTTGCTGAGGCACAATGATTTCTTGATATATTTTCGAGTGATTGTCTTAAATGTTAATTGTCTATTGTTCAAAAAGTAGTTACATAAATGAATAAACTACTATCCAACGTTCAGTCTGAGCATCATCTTAAAAGTTAAACATATCTAAAGTAATATAACTCCAACACTGAACTGTACTCACTGGTGTATTTCCTGTGGCTGTGTCACAATAAAAGCCTTTCTGGGCTTCTAAACCAAGTCAGACTTTTATTGTGGAGAGTTAATATCCTGTATCCCCCTCCTTGTCTTATCCCTCTGCTCTCTTGTTCTCTTGTTTCACTGTAGTCGATGCTGACGTCACAGTGGTGGGCTCCGGTCCGGGCGGGTACGTCGCCGCCATCAAAGCCGCACAGCTCGGCTTCAAGGTAACAGCTCTGCTTATCTCATCATTTGATTCAATTTTCTGTTTCAGTATGTAAACACATTTACTGACCCCGGGTCAGAAAGTGTGTCCAACATTAATGCTGACGATGCATTTCCTCCAACAGACGGTGTGTGTTGAGAAAAATGTCACGCTGGGTGGAACCTGTCTGAATGTCGGCTGCATCCCTTCAAAGGTAATGAACACAAGTTATTTCAGTGACTCTGTACATCCCATATTATCAGTACATGTACACATTATTAGCTCGTTCAGATCCTGTTCTTACATATGTGTGACTTACTGACTGAGTGCTGATGGATGCTCAGAGTTTTTAGAAACTGATATAATATTTGAATGAAGTGTATAAATGATGTTCCTACTGTTAATTGTTGATTTATATTTTGTGTTTTCAGGCTCTGCTGAACAACTCCTACCTGTACCACCTGGCTCACGGCAAGGACTTTGAAAACAGAGGCATTGAAGGTAGTAGCCTCCAACTACAGGGAAATTTTAATGTATCTCGTTGGGGTCAATAAGACGCTAAACTGACTAAAAGTGACTTTTGGAGATCAATCCTGTGGCAGAAAACAGTGAAAAAGTTCTTAGAGAAAAATGGCTCCCCTAATTTTTTTTCTTTAAATTGATAGTTAACAGTTAAAATGACCAAAACATCAGGTGATAAGAATCTAGGTTCAAGTGTGTGTGTGTGTTTGTTTGTGTGTTTCAGTTTCAGGCGTGTCGTTGAACCTGGAGAAGATGATGGCTCAGAAGAGCGGAGCGGTCAAAGCTCTGACCGGAGGAATCGCACATCTATTCAAACAGAACAAAGTCAGACTTCTCTCTCTCTCTCTCTCTTTCTTTCTTCTTTCACAGTCCAAACCAGATAAAGTACGACATCATCATCCTTCCCTCCCTCTTGTTTCACTTCCTCAGGTGACCCACGTCAATGGTTTCGGGAGGGTGACGGGTAAGAACCAGGTGACGGCCACAACGGCAGACGGCGGCGAGCAGGTCATCAACACTAAGAACATCCTCATCGCCACCGGCTCCGAGGTCACGCCCTTCCCCGGGATCCAGGTACAGCTCAGTCTGCATCATGACAGGCGTTTACAGGCAGATTAACATAAGGGTTTATTTCTATTTTTACAAATAGTTGTTGAATTACAAAGGAGATGTTTGTAAGTCCTGAAGAAACGCTGTGAGTTCAGCATCAAACTTCATTCCTTTACTCACCAAAGCGACTCATCGTAACTCTCCTGTAACTCTTTACTTACTTTAATTTTGTTTCTGTTTTCACAGATCGATGAGGAGAGCGTCGTGTCATCGACAGGAGCTCTGTCCCTGAAGAAAGTGCCAGAGGAGCTGATAGTCATCGGAGCTGGAGTCATCGGAGTGGAGCTGGTCGGCATCACCTCGTCCTTTTTTTTCACCAATAAAATCATTTATATTTTCAAAATTTGTTCAAATCTTGACATTTTAAATCTGACCATTGCTTCACCTCCCGTCCTCCAGGGGTCAGTGTGGCAGCGTCTGGGTTCCAAGGTCACAGCTGTGGAGTTCCTGGGCCACGTAGGAGGCATGGGCATCGACATGGAGATCTCAAAGAACTTCCAACGCATCCTCCAGAAGCAAGGCCTCAAGTTCAAGCTCAGCACCAAAGTCATGGGAGCCACCAAGAGGCCCGACGGCAAGATCGACGTGGCGTGAGTACAACACTGGAGCTCTGGACTCTGCAGATGTGAGGTCAGTGGTTACAGGACTGACCAGAGCGTGGTGTTGTTGCAGAGTTGAGGCGGCGACCGGAGGGAAGAACGAGACGCTGACGTGTGACGTGCTGCTGGTTTGTATCGGCAGACGACCTTTCACCCAGAACCTCGGTCTGGAGTCTGTCGGTATCGAGCTGGACAACAGAGGACGTGTACCTGTCAACAACCGCTTCCAGACCAAAGTTCCCAGGTAACGACTCAGATTCTCTCCAGAGGTCGGTGTCAGCCAATGAGAAGAGAGGAGGTTTTGAGCCTGTCTTCTGATTGGCTGTCTGTTTTCTGAGTGATCCAAATAAAAATAAATACAACACTCATCATGCAAACCAAATCATGCCAAGTGTTGGATGATGGGTCCAGGTGGTGGGCGGGGCTTTGGATGACTGCTCTGTAGTGACATCACAAAGTGACAGGATTGCACTTTTCCCACTCTCAGTATTTATGCAATCGGTGACGTGGTCGCCGGGCCGATGTTGGCCCACAAGGCCGAGGACGAGGGCATCATCTGTGTGGAGGGGATGGCCGGAGGCGCCGTGCACATCGACTACAACTGTGTTCCCTCCGTCATCTACACACACCCTGAGGTGGCCTGGGTGGGCAAGACGGAGGAGCAGCTGAAGGAGGAGGTGAGAGGAGGAGGAGGAGTGTCTCTTGTTCTCTTGTAGAAGAAGGTCCAGTGGTTCCTTTGCTGAAGGAGACGGTACAGGAAGCACTGGAGCTCTTTTACTTAACCAGCTTTAATCATGATGCTCATTGTTTGTGATTGCTTTTCACATCTTCAGCCACATGGTGGCAGTGTTTCCTCACATTTTAAAATCACCACAGGACACATGAGCCTTAAAAAAAAAAAACAACAACTAATCCTGCTCTTCCCTCTCCTCTCTCCCCTCAGAGCGTCCCGTACAGAGTCGGAAAGTTCCCCTTCGCCGCCAACAGCCGAGCCAAAACCAACGCCGACACCGACGGCTTGGTGAAGATCCTGAGCCACAAGGAGACGGACAGGATGCTGGGAGCACACATCCTCGGATCTGTAAGAGCAGAAACATCAGAGCGAGACGAGCTGTCGTCCTCAGACGTGATGAACTGAGACCTGTTCTGTGTGTGTGTGTGTGTGTCTGCAGGGAGCAGGAGAGATGATCAATGAAGCTGCTTTGGCCATGGAGTACGGAGCTTCCTGTGAGGACGTTGCCAGAGTCTGCCACGCCCACCCCGTATGTAACACACACACACACACACATTCCTGTATGGGCATCATAGTGAGCTCCAGGTAAGTGTGAAGTGAGGACTTTTTCATGGGCGCCATTTTGGATTAGTGTGTAGCTAGACTATTTGATTTGTCACTTTTCAAGTCTTTGAAAGGAAATTAGCCAGAGTTCAAAGCCATTTAAAGTCAAATACAACAGATGTCGTCGGAAGCGTCGGAACATATCAGTTCCCGGTCCCTGTCTGGATCCCGGTTCCGATCCCGGTCCCGGTTTCGGTTCCGGTTCCGGTTCGGGTTCCGATCCCGACCCCGACCCCGGTTCCGGTTCCGATCCCGACCCCGGTCCCGGTTCGGGTCCCGGTCCCGGTTCCGGTTCGGGTCCCGATCCCGATTCCGGTCCCGGTCCCGATCCCGATCCCGATCCCGATCCCGATCCC
>OMNW01018102.1:4138-21453 GCA_900303245.1 Selene dorsalis
ATTTCCCACTTCGGAATCCGTGTCGAAGAAATGTTTCAGGAAAAAAAAAAAAAAAAAAAAAAAACTTAAAAAACAAAAGCACTTTAAATCACAGAGACATAAATCCACCACCGGCTCAGAAACAAAAGCTTTTGTCCACAAAGGTTAAATCCGGTTTCCACGACGATCCTCAAATGTCCTCCATCATTTGTAAATTCCCATCGATCAAAGTTTGAGCCATGTTTTTATATCAGGCTCGTGCTTTTTATGGCAGCCACGCCCACTCCAGACCTCCCTTAACCAATTAGGACGCAGGCGCGCGGCCAAGGTGTCTTAACAGCGACGGGGAGGGGCGGGGCTTAGAGCTCCAACACGGATGGCTGAGGTTCGGGGCTGGGGGCGTGGCCAAGCATGAATGCACTCATTCATAAAAATTCAGAATTACTACATTCCAAAGAGGACCTGGCTTTTAGGTGTTTATTTATTTATGTTTGAGAGAAAATAATATTTTTGATGCTTTAAAGTTCTTTTCACACGCATACCTCTGTCCGGCTGCTGCTTTGTGAAAAGTAAAATAAATATACTCAGCTGCTAGTCTGTGCTACATTAATACTTGGTGCAGCCATGGAAAACAGCTAGGAATTTCCTTCCCCCACTTTATAAAAATAATTTTAAACAAGAGCTGGACAGATAAAGTACATATACAAGGAGAGCAGAGTTGGCTATAACTACATGATTGAGTGATAGTGGTGTTGAAAGTGATTATCATAATCTCCCGTGCAATTCATCACCCTCTTTTCCTCCTTCCATATCCTGTCTTTAGCCCCCACATCCCTTTTACCTACTTAGAAGTTCCCAGGATGCCATTTTACACACACACACACACACACACACACAAACGACATGTAAACATACAAGAATTTATTTTTCTGTTTAAGGTTTTCATTGAAGGAGAGCGTCACTGAAGAGAGGAGAGCGGAAGTGAGAGCCGCCTGGATAATCTTCTTGTCATCCCTGCAGACATGCACACAGGAAACCAACCATCTCAGTACCTGAGCTGGTGGCTAAAACATCCACACATACACACGCACACACAGATGCACATTCATACTGTATATGAGAGGGTTAAATACATATTCCATATAAGCACACACACACATTACACCAAACACACAAACATACAGTGGGCTGCTTGCTGAAACTCGGTGAGATGGATTGTGGGTGGTTAAATTGTTGTTTTCCTTTGCAGTTTCTCCAACATGTATCATTAAGTAGAGGAATGCCTGCAGTCATTTGTGCCAACAAGGAAGATAGCATCCTCTTCATCCTCTATAAATCACCCCTTGCACTTAACCAAATGGCTGTATGCTCAGTAGGCATGTACTGTGCAGAAATACACATTCACATGTACTTACACATCCTTAACCTAAGTAAAGATAGAATAAGTCTGCATGGATCGCCTGAGGAAAAATTGAGTGGTTGCTGCTGTACAGGACAGAAATGAGTATAGATAGAGTCAAAGGTACATATTATATAACCTACATATTATGTAAATATGTACACACATATGTCAGATAAAGTTACATACTGATATGCAGAGCAGCAGCACAGCCAGTTCAGTATGGTATGGTATACTGTGTGCAAGAGCGATCTGATACTGTCCTCTACTACAGGATTATATAATACGATTAAACAATATCACAGTACATCGTGTTTTAAAACAGAATGACATTTAAGCGAATAGTGAAGTAAAAGTGGATCAAATACAACACTTAGTTATGAGTAAAATTACTCTCAAGTGGAAGAGCCAAAGATTTTACAAGCAAAATGTATTTATAATGGGATTACGTAACTTCTGTTTAACAGCAGTCCCGATGATAGTAAAATGCTGAATGTCAGAATGTAGAAAGTAAAAACAGACACCAGTAGAAAAGAGTTATAAGGTTTGCAAAGTGAAAAAATCATGGTCTGTTAAAAGTTTGCTGATGCACATCATATCAGACTAATAAAGGCTGTAGCAGCAGAATCCCTGTGTGTATTGTACTTTAAAAATACAATATGTCAGTGTTTTATAATGTAGCGTAAAATGGAAAGATATGTACTTGTTATTTTTCCACCACTGTGTGTACACCTGCATGCCCCCCCGTTGCAAGCATGCTCACATTTGCATATCAGGTGCTAATTTCATAAGCACTTAATAGACATATAAGACCATACACACCGCCATACACATACAGTACGTCCTCACACACATGGACACACACACAGAGGCCTACACAGAGAGCAAAATTATGTATTTACCAAACCTCCATCCTCTTCCCACACAATCCATCTCTCTCTGTCAGTGCACGGAGGTGATGTAACAGGCCCATGTAAACAAGCCCGACACGGCCAGAGAAAGTGGAGGGAGAAAAAAAAACACTGGATTTGTTGAAGCCCGAGTGTGTGTGTGAGTGTATGTGACCACCCTGACGACACACACACACACACACACAGAGGGAGGAATATGTTTTTGTTGTTTTCGTATTAAAGTTCCATTGGCTCATCAAAGAATGTGTCTTTTCCACTTTGGTCTCAGTGGCTTCCATCCTAGACATAATAAACAAACATGCACAGTTTCCAACACACCAAAGGAGAGGCATTCATTAGCTCACAGGGATACTAGACACTGCCACTGGGAACTCACCCTGTGCCGTGACCTTTACATTCTGGGCTGACAGCGAACGTCAACTCGTAATGGTTAAAGTGACACAAGTCTGCTTTAAGAGTTCACTGGAAAACCTCCTTGTCACTACTATTAAAAAGTCAAAGGAATGGCTGGAAGTGGAGGACGAGGGAGAGGAGGGTAACGGGGAAAGAGGGGAGCAAAGGCGGGTGAGAAACAGATCAAACTGTCAAAAACAAGTCGGTGGAAATAAAAGACTTGGGCAGACTAGGGTGTAGAGAGAGAGAGAGGTGTAAGGCACATGTATGGAGCCAAGGTAATATTAGGCAGTGAGAAAAGAAGGAAGCAGATACAACAGGATAGTAGTGTGAGGTCAGTGGAACAAACACAGCTCAGTTTTCATGTGTGATTCTTTGCAACAAAAAGCACAACACTGTGATCCAAGCAGAAGAGTGGTGTTTTTACCGTAAGGAGGGCTTTGTGTGTCTGTGAGAGAGAGAGTGTGTTCATACACATGGGGAATGGAAGGGGGCGGGGGGAGACAGGTGTGGGGTGTTTGTTTAGGAGAGCTTCTGCCTCACCTGCTGCCACTATGTCAGCTCTTTGAAGGATACACGCCACAAAGATACAAGTAAACACTCACAAAAATACAACTTGGTCACTTTTTCAGCCAGTCAGTCTGCAAACATATCAGAATTTTACAATTATACTACTGTAGAATTACATCTTTTGATGTCTGTGTAAATTCTCATTTCTGTGTAAATCTTCATTTGTCCAGGTCAAAGGTTTGGATGGATGCTCTCTCATTGGTCCAAACTCCAAACATTTCAGACACATGCATTTAATGTTAAATGTACGGGAGCTCTAGAAGAGTTTGTCTAATCATTGGCCAAAAGGTTCCTCAAAAGTTGGCCCCAAAATGTCTTTTAAAGTGTCGCCTGATGAACTGACCACCTCTGGCTCAGGGTGGAAATGTTTTTGAATAATCAATTTGCTTCCAAGAAGCAAAATTATATAAAAACTGTTAACTTCTTGTCTTGTTCTTGAAAAGATATTTAAGTTCTCTCAACGGCAGAGAACAATAATTTACTTTGAACTATGTTTTTTTTTATGATAGAGTTGTATGGCATTACGACATATGACATCACGGTGCTTTGTTAACACAATCATCAAGCCAAATTTTTTTTATTGTCCAACTCCTATGACAACATACCAGCAACACTAACGACAGTCACATCAGCCCCTGCTGTACTTTGTGTTTAACACTAGTGATCAAATGTCAGCATGCCAACATACTGAACTAAGATGGTGAGCATGATGAGCATTACACCTGCTTCGCACCAGAGCCGATGCCACAGTTGTGACCTACACGCTAAGTGGCTGCAAGTATGTATAGACAATATTGTTTTGTGTTTTCTTCCTGACATCTTTCACCACTATTATTAACACTAACCTCTCTATTTTCTTTGCCTGATTCATTCTAAGGATAAAAGGGGAACTACGCTGGTTTGTTGCAACATTACATGTAGCAAGTCTTATTTTTGAAAATGCCAAATATGGCAAAAAACCCAATGAAGCAAAGTGAAGTTATAGGTGTTATTAAATTTGTTCTGTTGTGTTTTTCTGTGTGTGTGTGTGTGTGTGTGTGTAGTAAGGACAAAGACAGACAGGGTGACTGAGAAAAAGACTTGAGTGCACAGCCTGTTCCAAAACAGAAGAAAGGGGAAAGAAAAACAAGCTAAGAGAGAGGTTAGGAGAGTGCCAGTAAGAAAGGATGAGAGGAGGGGGGCAAGGAATTTTAGTCCTAAAGTTATTTTTAAACCAAGAACAGGAACTCTACTGTTGACTTCCCAAACACTGAAACATAGATCGGTATAAGAGCAGAGCTGGGAAAAGGAGACAGGGAGGGTGCGCACACACGCACACCCACACACACCCACACAACACACACACACACACTCATACAGATGTCAGGTGTCCCATCCCATACACGTGTCTACATCCATACACATGTATCCCTCCAAACACATTGCTATCACGCTTACCAGGATGTGTGGCTGCATATTCATCACATCATTCACAGTGCACAGCTCTGTGTTTTAAGACATTCAAACCTTCAATAAAAAACGAGAAAGGCAGTCATTTAAACTTCTATTTGTACGATTCCATATATATATGTACGTATATATACAGCATTTGGTCTGACTGACTATAATCAAGACGTGGTGCACACAAGGAGCAGACAGACAGAATCTGCCAATTACAGGCCCATGGTAAATGTAGACAGAAAAAGCGTCACAACACTTAAAAAAAGGATGACAGGCCAGATTCAAAGATGACTGAGGATACAGTTTCACACTAATTGAAATAACTACAAGGTCATCTACTGTAATCATCCTCCTGGCACAATCTGTCCAACAACAAGCTTTATACTGTGTGCTTTTCCACTGGGTATGCCACCAGGCTGTTATTAACAAATAAAGACATCTGGGTTTATGGGGAGTGAGTTGGGACAAAACTCTCACACAAAAGCGGGAGGGAGCGTTCTGTGTACGCAAAGAACACACACCCTGCCATTCATGCGTGCTTTGTCAGGAGCTGTTATGAAACCTCACCCTCATCAATGGCTGTTGTATTCCCAACTGTTGGTTTGTGCAGCCAGGAAACTAGTTTGGATTGGGAATAAAGAGCCACAAGAGGAGAGCGATCAGGTGCAGCAGTTACAACCATCCCAAGAAGTCGTTATCTGTCAGTAGGCACGCAGTACCGTTTGCTCTGCGTCACAGAGTATCACTTCCTCTCGACCTTTAGCCCGGGTCAGCGGCTTCAGTGACGAGAGAGGTCAGGCTTAGCACGCACCCTGAGCGCTGCTGATGGGGTCAAAGGAAACTGGGTCACCTGTACCTGTTCATCAGTGAATATGTATCTTACTGTTGGTGCCCACCAACCACCCAAGGCAAGGTCAC
Source organism: Selene dorsalis (assembly GCA_900303245.1). Lineage (NCBI taxonomy): Eukaryota > Metazoa > Chordata > Actinopteri > Carangiformes > Carangidae > Selene > Selene dorsalis. The sequence goes on from OMNW01018102.1 coordinate 9,749, forward strand.
GCCCTTCCTTCTGGATCCCCTCTCCCTCCTTGCGTCTTCGCCCTCCCTTCACCTCCAAGGTGTCACAGAGAGCACCCTTGTTCTACCGCTCTCCTCCTTTCCACCGGGACCCTCAAAAATCCCAGATATCCCTGCAATTTCCGGTGCAATGTTTATTTGGTGGAAAGAGGGCTGGGGGGCGAGCTGCCTTGAAAAAAGAGCCTCACTCACAAACAGTTTGGGCTGCATTTGAGGGTAAACATGTGCAGGAATGGGTATGTGAGGCGAGCGGTAAGAAGGACTGAGGCCCGTGTGTTCTGGTCCTGACATACAGATCCCACCTCAGCAGGGACACAGAGCACAGCTCTGTTCTGGCCCCAACGGCCACAGTCTAATAAACACCCCACCACCACCACTACCACCTTCCACCCCCCTCCGCTCCTGTCTGTACATAGCACATCGCCCTCTCCTGGAAAAATGAGAGCACAACATGAAAAAACAGGTCAGAACAAACAAAACAAGACCGTGAAATAAATATCTCTCTCAACACTGAAATAACTTAGGTAATTTCAAGCACCATAATAATAATAAATAGTGCAGGAAGCAATATCACAAACACCAGTGGGACAGTATGTCCCATCCCACATAAACAGAGCAGAATTCAAATCCCCTTCATTGACACCACCAAACATTTCACAAATGCTTTCATGGGCAGATAACTGAATACTGTTGACGTGTTTGTTCACATACGGTTGAACTGTCACTGTTTGGAATTGGTCAAATTCATCTGTTTTTTTTGTTTGTTTTTTTAAAGTATGTTTTTTGGGCTTTTTGCCTTTAATTGATAGGACAGTTGAGAGTGACAGGAAATGGGGAGGCAGAGAGAGGAGGAATGACATGCAGTAAAGGGCCGCCAGATTCAGGATTCGAACTGGGGCCGGCTGCAGCGAGGACTGTAGCCTCTGCATACAGGGCACCTGCTCAACCCACTGAGTTATATTCATCTGTTCTTTAGCCACATGTTTAGCCATTTGTTGATAACCTTTAGCCTTAGACCTTTTATCCATCATCTTTAAGATAGATACATAGAGATAGATACATTTTCAGCTGTTAATCCATTACCCTTCTTTCAGTTATTCTTATTAATAATTTTTGCACAACTATTTTTAACTAGTAAGGTTACGTTAGGTTATTCATTACTTGTAGCCATCTATACAATGTAGCCACTCACTGAGTGCTTTTAGCTAATTTCTTAACATCATCATAGAGTTTAGTTTGCTGCAGAAACACTGTGTATGTGTTCATGTTATTGTGTCCTCTTGGTTAATATAATTAAAAAAAAAAAGGCAAATAATGAATGTATTAGAAAACCATACACCTATGTTTAGCATATCTAAATAGTTTTTAAACAGTGCAAATGCCTGAGAGCCGGTGAGAACATAACAAGGCGTAAAACAGAAACGTTGATCAGTTTACAACCAGAGCTGTAAGACCTGAGGAAGTCAGTGGTTGCCCCTCTTTGACTGAACAACTGCCTCTCACTTCGTCCTTGATGAGAGTGACTGCAGTGGCCATAAAGGTAGGGAGTGGACGGGGGCGTCTGGGCAGGTGCAGAGTGTGGGCGGGGGTGAGTTTTCAGGGAGCAGCAGGGGCACATGTAGGAGGGCGTCCGGCTGACAGATGGGAGGTAGGAAATGGGGGCGTCTGTCTCTCCTGTGGCTCGCTGCTGTGTTTGGCTCTCTGGGGCTCATGACGCGCCTGCATCTGGATACAAATAGTCGTTGCTGGTTGTTGTTGGTGATGGTGTCCTTCACGTTGCTATCTGCAATGCCCAGACTTTGTAACCATTCACAGAGCCTGGCATCCTCTTCTTCCTCAGTGAGTGATGGCACTACATATTTCTGTCTCCCTGTACAGTCCGCTTTGTAGCTCCTCTTCCTCTTTTGCTGCTGCTTTGCTTTGATCACAGGATCCTCTGATGTCTGAACAGGAGTCACCAATCTGCTCTGTCTGCTTGTGTTTCTGACACTGGCTCTTGCAGTTGGACAGAGGTGAGAAAACAAACGTCTGTTTTGCTGCCCACTCTGGGCCTGAGGATTTGCTGACTCTAGTGACCATGTATCTTCAAAAACCCCTGATCTGAACACAGCTCTTCTGTGTAGATCTGAGTCCACTTCAGGCTTAAGTACATTCAACGTGGTGCTGGGTCGAATCTCCTCTGAAAGTGCATCACCGCACCCGAGTGGGCACATAATTGTGTGAGCATGTTTGCTGGTCAGTATGTCTGTAAAAGTGTGTGTTTCCGAAGTTTCAATGTTATGTGAGTTTGTAGGCAGCACAGCCCTAGACCTGCAGAATATAGAGCGAAGTCGTCGATGTGGGGGCATGTTGGCTGAGAGCCCAGACAATCCTATGCTGCGAAAGAGCGAAGGCGGGCGAAGAGTGGAAGAAGATCTTGAAACTCCAACTTTCCCCTGAAGGCTTTTATCCATCCCAATATTTTAGGACATGCTTCACAAATACTATATAATACAAATAATAATAAACAAATAATAATACAAATCCAAGACAGTCCAAAGTCAGAGTGATCAAGAGAATTGATCAAAATTCCTTCACTTATGTCAGAAAAGATTTCTTCCTTACATCTTCACTTGTCTCATGTCCAAGTGGAGGTTATAAACTTTTACAGAAAAAAATGTGGCAAAAAATAAAAATGGCCAAAGAAAGAGTTAAGCTCTTCATCTTTACAAGATGCCTGTCGTTGTCATCACAAGTGACTTAAAGAAGCCAAGTCTTTCCTCTGCCATTCCTCTGGTCCTGGAAATGCTTCACCACACCGACTTTTAATCCTCTTTCATCCATATTAATTCTATAAACTCATAATGTGTCTGTGTTCTTCTCCAGTGGCTTGTTCAGTCTATTTGAGTCCAGCTGTTTTCACTGAGCCTCAGATGAGACCCACCTCTATTCCAGACAACCCACTCACTCTCTTTCATGCTGTTGCCCTGGACATCAAAGCCTCGGTCTATCCACTGTGCTGTTCCAGCTCATAAATTATGAATTAATCATGGAGAGAATGAGAGAGAGAGATATTATTTTACCGGGGTAGACTGGACACACACAAAAGTTATTAATGTGTTGTTCAAATCCATAACAACATAAAAAAAAACAACATTGTTCTACATTGTTCTTGTTAATTTGCTTTCTTGCCAACGTGAAACTCATAGCAGTAAATATTAAGCTACAACCATTGGCCAGTTACCATTACCGGGAAACACTCAGCCCAGCTCTAACACATTGACACTCCATGATAAAACTCAAGTGTGTGTGCTCTGGTTGTTGCATACCAAACCATTCACCTGTATTTGAAATGTTAAATAAAATGAACTGGTTGGCAGATTTTGTTACTTTCAAGCAGAGCCGGACTAGCTGTGCTCTGTTTCTGTGCTAAGCTAAGCTAACTAGCACTAGCTTAATGTGCCTAGTTCCTCTCATTAAATGGACCATTTAAATATTTAATTAATGAACACTTAGAATGTAAACAACACAGCACCAGCTACTATAAGCAATAATTGTCCTGTGTGCCCTCAGGCCTGTTAGATTTTTCCATACCATATTATATACTGTCCAACAACCACCTTACAATGACTTAATATTTTGTGACATTATCTGAATTTCTGATATTATTAAGTGTAATAAAGCTACCATATAAAATAAAATAAAATCAAAATCAAATCTGCCTGCAGGACAACTTACTGTGGCACTTCCGGTATATTTAGGTGATTTAAGTAGGACTTCATGCAATCTGGTATTTTTAAAATATGGTATTAATTCTTTATATATACTATAAAAGTTATAATTACTTAGTCAATTGATTCTCACTCATTTCAACGGCTTCTGGTGGTGGACGGACTGTGTTTCCTGAGCTGACCGACAGGGGGCGATGCTCACGGCGCTGCACCTGTGACAAGGCGATAAAAAGCCGCTCCGTCCCTTTTTAATCTGCGGCACGAAAACGGAAGTACTTCACCAGTCCGCGAGGTCAAGATCAACGCTAGCTACACAGCAAGGTAAACACGGAAAGTAGTCGGCATCAGTTTATTTTATCTGTGTTGTTCGTGGTAGACGTGTTAGTGACACAGTCCGGTGTGTGCGTGTGTGTTTGTGCATTTCAAACCGAGGGGAAGCGGCGGAGGGTAAGACAGGCAGGAGGAGGAGGAGGAGGAGGAAGAGGAGGACGACCAGGAGGGCAAAGTCATACGTAACGCAGATTAATGGAGTAAATGAGCAGCCGGTAGATCAGCAGCAGTCTCAGCAGACAGAGAAAACCCTCCGAACAAGTTGGGGAAAGTGATTAGTAGCTGAAAAAAATGACATGTTGCTTAGGAAACTGTTAAATCGTGTTAGCTCGGTTGTCTCTTCATCAGTGGTGTGTGAGTGTGTTGTAACAGCAGAACAACATGGCTGTACATGTGTTCCCAGAGAGACTCACTGTTAATGAGAAAGATAACATCTCTCCCTGTGACTTATTAGTGAAACACGGGGTGTTAACAATAGCTGTTGTGTTAGCAAAGTGATAGAGTAAATTACCATAACACGCCACACATTATTCTGAAATCAACATTGTACAACTAATGCTTAAGTGGAAGAAAAAAATCACTGTATGGCAGATCTAATGAAATTATGTTTTGTTATTGTTTTTTTGTGACAGGCAGCTCTGGGAGATGAGTTGCTGATCCCATTAATGACTGCTTAATGATCTGAACCACCAGGCAGGCAGTGATCATATTATCTGCAGAGACTGTGTTCAATTTTTTTTTTTTAATAATTGGACTCAGTTTGTCAGTTGCAAATATTTGCCAATTTCCTTTTTTCTTTTTATCATAGACTATATATATTGAGGTTTTGTATGGTAAGTTTAGACCATACAAACTGTGATAATTGCACAAGGTAGTTTCTGACATTTTACTGGTCAAACACTTTATCAACTGAGAAAATGATTAAGAGATTTCTTATTTTTGTGATTGTTAGTTGTTGCCCTAATTTTGATTAATTTATCTGCATGAATCTGATTTGGATTATTGTATCAATTTATTATTGTAACTATAAAGAAACAAAGGTGTGCTGCTTATGGGCCTGTGAGGCCTGTAAATCTTAAAGATACTAAAGCATCTATAATAAAATACCTAAGTAAGAAGTCAAAGGGAAGCAGGAAATGGTAACACCCAAACGGAAAACGGTACTTTGCTTAAAATTCAGTTTGATGAATGGTCTGTTGATTGATTGTTGAATAGGTGTTCAGCTCTAATGTTAGTCTTATACGTGCAGGGTTTCAAGTGTCCTTGGACCGCTAATGTCCGGCCTTTAATATTAAATCAGATAAGTCTTAAAGTAGTTGTTGATGGATTTGTTAGTGCTATGTAAACTTGCATAATATTGGCAACTATGAGAATCTAGTTAAACATTGTTTGTGCTTCAGATAACCAAATATAAATCATACAGGAAAACACACACACCTACTGTACAGAAAATGCTTGTAAACACACCTTACATAAGTGTCCTCTTAAGTGGTACATTAAAAGCATTGTCCAGTCCTGCTGTCACCTCAACCAGTGTTAAATGATCATAAAATCACTATAAATTGACTTCTGTTTTGCCTCATGTCTGTTACAGATGGCTCACAGACTGCTAGTACGTAGAATTTGGACGCTGTCTGTGAAAGAGATCCGGTGTCACCCAGCATCCACCGCCACCATCGCATCCTCCTCCTTTTCAACCTCCCTGCAGTCTGCCACAACCCGGGTCTCCTTCCTCTCGCCCTCACGCACTCTTCCTCGCCCCCTCCCTCACACCTCCAGCCGGGCAGTCTCCTTCAATGTTCAGGACCACGAGGACTTCACAGAGAGGGTCATCAACAGCGAACTCCCCGTGCTAGTTGACTTCCACGCACAGTGAGTACTCCTGGGAGGTATGGTTTTAGATGAATGATCATGATGGTGGACATGTAAAAGCTCTCAAGTCTTTGCATTAGAAATATAGAACAATTAGCACAGGTCACTTATTGACTATAAACATTCAATCATTGTTTGACTGACTGACTGACTGCAGTACTACAACACACCCCTAGATGGGATAAAATAATGCAGAAGTTGAGGCCAATTAATAATGTCAAAATAAAAGTCTAAGTGGAGGTCGCTTTTGGATGTTTATTTTTTTAAAGGTGACACAGATTTTATATGTTCACAAGTTGAAATGGTGAAATAGTTCCCCCCTGTTTGCTTTAATCCTAACTCTTTTAGTTTTCACAGTGGTCATCTTGGTGTTGAAGCTGCTGCATGGGGGCAGTTTGGCTCTAATCAGCATTAGTCCAAGACATGATTAAAATGTCAGAATGGACACTGTGGTGTGACTGTAGTTCAGCTATTCATGCCCTGCCCTTGGAAAAGACCTTGTTTTTCATCTGTCCTGTCTCTTTAAATGACTCATATACACGCTGTGTGTGTGTTTTGCACACATGTACACATCTTGCTATGGAGTTTCCACTCTGAAGGCATGTGAGGTAACACAACACCTACTTTAAGTTAGCCAGTGTATATACCGTGTCCTGTAGGGAGGTCTTCATCTCTGTAGGGTCCTGATTATTTCATGGTAATTCTGCTCCAGATTCATTCTGATCTCAGTTGCAGTTGTAGTTTGTAGTTTAGTTTTTAGTTTTTCAGTTGTTTCAGTTGTATGTTATTCAGATGTACACAAAGTCTGACAGTAAATATTTTAGGCATCTATAAAGGACCAGGGAGGTTGCATCTTTTGCACTGTGTTTGCATGAGGAGACACTATGTGAATAAATTAAAATACACTCAAAATGAACACAGCCAGATGTTATTTTAGATGTCTGAGTGAAGGTTTGCAGTGAGTAGATGGATTGAACTATTCAGGGTATTTTTTTACCCAGGTGAAGAAACTGGAAGATGAAGCACATTACAAGAAAAAGTAATGACATTGACCTCATGTGAACTACATTGGACAAAGTGTCCATTGAGTTCTCATTTGACTGCAGCTGTATGGCATGACTTGACATATGTAAGCACTGATTCATAGGTTTCTGAGGAATTACAGAGAGAATAGCCATTTAAGGTAAAAACCTTAAGGCTACAGGCCTAAACAGTTTCTTTCACACAACCTGTGTTTTGGGGCCTGTTCCAGACTTTCATAAAAACTTATCACCTGAAGTTCATTGTTCACTATTTCAGAATAAAACTAGAGAGTGCGTTTCCTGAAGAAATTGCTGAAGCAGTGCTAAACAAGCATGAACAACAATCTTCATCATGTGAACAAATTGAAATGTGTTGAATAGAAAGACATTGTTGCAGATGTTCAGAAATCATCAGCTGATTAATATGCACAAAAACAGATCATGTAGTAGAGATCATTCAATTTGTGGCTCCATCACAGCTACAGGGCCTCCGTCAACATGGGAATCAAACCCACGACAAAATCTGTTCTCTTTATACCGTCTGGTACCCGGAGTAGAACCCGTAATGTCAGGTGGTTTTTGCTGGAGGTAATGAGGTGCGTCTCTGGGACACACAGAGATTGACTTTACTTTGCCCTTTCAGATTTTAATGCAGCAGAGACATAGGACACATGTTTATTTCCACATCCAGAGGCAGAAATGTGGAAATACATCAATGAAAAAATGAATAGATATTGAAATAAGGACATTAATTAACATGTTTTAATGTGGATATTTGACATATCTTCATCTGTCCAGTTGATCTTTATTATGTGATGATAATATATCTCCTCGACCTGCTCAGGGTGGTGGAGCAGGTCTGTTCCAGGATTCACCCAGTCATTGATCACATACCATACACACCAACACTCAGGTATAAGACACTATAGATGTCCTCGCTCACGTCATCTGATCGTGTCAGCCAGTAGCGAGTGATGGACAGCTGCCTGTCATGAGGCATGCTTCACTGTTAAACTGATAATTATAAAATGATAATCAGCAGCATTTCCGACGCCAGCTCCTCCCTTCATGCTGCAGCACGCTGCTGTGTTTACCAAATATGTGGCTCATACAAATGATTGTAAAACTTACTGCAACCTGGCAGGGCAATGAAATGAGCAAAAATACATTGGCAAATACAGACATGAAATCAGTATCTGTGGTGTAGGTACAGTAAGTCTACAACCACACAGCCGCACACCAGATATATTTGGACCTCAGTTTTTCTGAATGAGCCATGATGTGTTTGGAGTTTCAGATAAAAGAAGAATTACAAGTTAATCTTCTTGAGTGCCAAAGAAAAGTTTGGTAGTCTTTATGATAAATTCATGAATCAGATTGTAATCAAATTTATTTTATGAATAAAAATGAATTACATTAGAGCCTGAATTGGCTGTGGCTACAGTACATTAATCAAATGATATCATTCCAGTTCCTACTGCTGCCTGTTTGCTCTTCTTACCATCCTATTGTCTCAGCTCACCGCTCATTACACAGACACTGATTTGGGTGTTCAAAGCCGCTCCGTGAGCCCCTCCTTGCTCCTCGCTTCCCCGTTCAGGGGGGAGAAGATCTTTGACTAGTTTTTGGGTCACAGGCTGGAGGACAGAGGAGCAGAGCCGAGAGGTGGCATAATTAGAAAGAAGCCTCGGTGCTGTGCTGGATCACTGTCACTGTTCCTAACTTACCGGGACACTTGGATGGAGGAGTTATATTGTCTGTGGTGAAAAAGGCTTTATTCAGCTTTATATTGTTCAGCTTTCCTTGTTCAGTATTTTGCAACTGTTAAACAAACAAAAACTTACATTGTAATCATAAGTTAATGTTAAGTAATATTTTAAGGATGAATGAACCTGACCTGCATTTGAACCCATTTGCTCCATTGAAACCCCTCCAACAGCTTCTAGTCACATGCTGCTCACATGCCATGCTTTACAGAAACAGACCCTTTGACACTGGTTCTGTTTGTGTTGTTTCTAGGTGGTGTGGTCCCTGTAAGATCCTCGGGCCCAGGCTGGAGAAGGCTGTTGCGAAACAGAAAGGCCGTGTTGCCATGGCAAAAGTTGACATAGACGACCACACGGACCTGGCAATTGAATATGGGGTGAGACGAGTTATTTTTGCGGCATTGCTGACTTTTCTTTTTTAGTTTACCATCTTTACTTGCAGTTTGAATAGAGTGCTCATTGTTAGCTGTTGGGAATTAAATTTAAAACAAATTTAGCTGCAGGAACATATGCAGTCAGAGGAGGACAATGCATTGCATTGTACTTAATTGCGTTGCATAACAAGTGTCAGGTCTTCATATGATCAGTCATATAATACATAATGTTTGTTTGCCCTCCAGGTGTCGGCTGTACCAACAGTAATCGCCATGCGTGGAGGCGACGTCGTCGACCAATTTGTGGGGATCAAAGATGATGATGAGCTGGACTCATTTGTCAGCAAAGTCATTGGACAATAGACCAGCTGTACCCGCCCTGCCATTCACCACCGTACTGCTGCAGTTTTCTATGATCCTGGCATTGTCGGCAGCCATCTTGAGCCTGTTTAGCAGCCACCAACAAATAAGTCAAGTCTTGCCGCAGTCCCAGTTGGCAAACTCTCAAGTGCTCACACCCATCCCTAGACACACACTGCTTCAGCTGTGCATTACTGCATCTGTCTCTCTGTGTCCCTGTTGTTTCTTTTGTCTAGCGCTGGGTGTGTGCTTCCATTAACCTTTTAGTTCATGCTGCGCTCCATTTTGCAGCAGTTTCATTTCTCTCAAGTAATGTGACAGCTCCACAGCTCTGCTCCTACCACTAGAGCTGCAGAGCTGGTGTGTAACAGTTTGCTGTAAAAGTCTGTAGAAAGGAAGATACACCGCTGTAATGCACTTATACTGTATGACATGAGGGATGAACATTTATAGTTTTAATGGTGAAGAGGATTTAATTTAAAATCTGATGAATGAGGTTTGACAGTGTTACCTGTAGATCCTGCTTTAGTCCACAAGAGGGTGGCATTTCTCTGACATCGCTAAGCCACACATGGTCATTTTACACCAGTATGCCTAATAATGTGAGAAAGGAAGACATGTTAGTGTGTGTGTGAGTGTATATGTGTGTGTGTGTGTGTGTGTGTGTGTGTGTGCGCATGTGTGTCTTTGGGTCCTGACTGTAAAACTGAAGTCGAGCTGGAATTGCAAATAATGAGTTTGATTTAGTTCATTACTAAAATGAACTCAATGTACCACAAGCACGATCAAGTGACGTAATAAAGGAGTGAAAAGATGTTCTGTAGTTGATTTGTGTTTTGAGCTGTGGTTATGTAAAAAAAAGAGGTCTTACTCTCCCTAATGACCCTGGTGCAGTGTTTCTGTAGAATCCCTGGACTTTCCCAACGCTGTGTGTTTGGACAGCAGGGTGAGTTTGCAGAAATGAGCTGCTGGTGGGAGTCCACTGTGTCTGTAGGAATCACAGAAGAAGAAGTGAGCTCTCAATCATTCCCTATTTTATTATGTCTCTGTTTGGCACAGTGTCTTATGTTCTCCTCCATATCTCCATATCTCCCTGCCTTCTGTCTGACCGTGTAGCTGCTCCTCATGTTGTCACAACCCTCTCATTAGTGCAACAGAAACGCCTCCACACCACCCTCCACTTATTGCTTCCCTGTAAATGACCTCCCTGCTGCCGCCCCTGTAAATCAGCTGTGTTTGCTCTTTTGTCTGTCTCTCTAATCTCCATAAAGTTGAGCCTCACACCTGAGCTAAGATCCTCCTCCAAACCCCTTTCGCCTGTGCCTGAGTGATGGTGTGCTGTGACCTTCCAGCACACATTTAACTGCCCCAATTGACCTTTCAGTTTCACCAGCCCGTGTCTTCAGCTAACACCACACAACAACATAAACTTTTGGGGCTGTCTGCCTGTTGGGAAGTTTCCATGGTTCCCACTTAGTAAACCAAGAGTAGTAAAGTGCTGTTATCACTGGACGTTGTAAATGTTTTACAGTGGAATAGTAGGGCAAGGCACATTTGCATAGCACACCAAGGAAATTAGGTGTTTTATATAAGACTAACAATGTAAAATACTTTTCAAGTGTTTTAGCTGTGTTTTAGTAGGTGCACCAGTATGCACTGTGTGTGTGTGTGTATGTGTGTGTGTGGACTGTAGGATTAAGGCATTTCTATGTCATTGCCCGCAAGAGACACTCACTTGAGTAAATGAGGTCAAATGGGACTGTGGAAGACAGGAGAGCACCTGCAGTCAGAGACTCCCTCCAGCCATCTTTTCATCATCCCCTCTTCTCTCACGACTCACCAACCAAAAAAAACATTAACATCCCAGTCTGCCTTTCCCATCCTGGCATGCCATAACAGAGACCACAGCTGACAGAGTCATGACATGGGCCTTCAGACTGCTTATTAAGTGCACATCATTTGACATGTTCCATCTGCAGTGGTCCTGGCACGGATTACATCATCCCCGACAAAGCCAGGGGATATAAGCAGGCAGAGTTGCTCAGTAGCAACCAGGGGCAGAGACCCTGTAGGTTTTTTTTCAATAGAGTGAATTCCACAGGCATTACATAAGCAGGTGTGAATGAGGCAAGTGATCCAGATGCACAAACACAGTTGTTGTGTGCCGGATGAAAGACATTCCTGCATAGTTTAGAAATGTCTAGGTCTGTACCACAGCATCTTCATTAATAATCAGCCATTTTGTCTCCTCTG
>OMNW01018181.1:0-13388 GCA_900303245.1 Selene dorsalis
CAGCTTCTGAGCATACACTTCATCTGCAGGGGGAGGAACGTACACACACGCACACAGACAGACACAGACACACACACAGAGACAGAGACACACAGACACACACACAGAGACAGACACACACAGACATAGAGAGAGGCCCGAGCAGAGTGGAAACAGAAAGAGGGACAGGGTCAGGAAAACAAGAAGAAAACTACGAGATCAAACTGAAGGATCCCATGTCACAGCTGTTAGTGACATCATCACCTCACCTGGTTACCACAGTCAGTTACTGAGCTCAAATCCACACAGAGTGGGAAGATCATGCTGAGTTAAACCACAGCTACATGTAAGGATCACATATACTGGGGCCTGCTTCGACTGTTAATGAGTCATTAGTGAGTCACACCCTCTGAAGCACGCACTGAAAGTTTTCACTTCCCGTCTCATGTCTCAGAACTAACAAAGTCAGAAAGTCACCACCACCAAATGAGTGTAGTAGTCACAGTTCTCAGTACTACACACACAACTCTTACACCAGGATCCTCACTGCACACATAACATTAGAGTGTTAATGTTAGAGCAGCTGAAGAAGAAAAACTCCATGTGTGTTGTGACTGATCACATGATCAGTATGTAACATGTAAAGTGCCTGGGATGGTCAGACAGAGGAACCAGATGTGGCCTGGACACAGACTGGTCCAGTATTGCACCAGTTTACAGCAGGTCAGTGGACTGTGTGTAGTGTGTCGCCACCTGCTGGCTGTTTAAGATTCACCACCATGATTCACTGAGCCGCTTCACATTTTACCTTGATCCTCACTTTAATCATTGTTTCTTCACTTTTCATGTTTTCTTTATTCAGTTGAAATCTTGTATGTGTTTGTTTCACATAATTTAAATGATGTCATTGACTTTAATTAACATCTTGTCCCTGTGGTTAAAGATTATTGTTCTGTGATCAACTATTTTATCAATATTGCTTTCTTTTCTTTCTTTCTTTCGTTATGTGGTTCTTTAATCTCCTTCTATTTTAATATTTATCTTGATGTTGTTTTGATGTGATGATGATGATGATGTGATTGACACCAACCTCCAAAAGAGACTGGACCTTGAAATTAGCCACTGGTTATAATCTCAAACATATTTACATGTGAATGTCCATAAATGTGTATGTCCCATTAAAAAATATATATATTAATCTCTACTTTCTTGCTGTCTCCACTGTGTGTGAATCTCCCTGTTCACAAGCTTTACCAAATTCATCAGTGAGACTGCAATGATGCTGTATGTCCAGACTGCACATATTATCTATACATGGCTCAATACAGCAGCCAATCAGAAGACACAGCCTGTGTGTGCAGCTGTGAGGACTCACACAGAATAATAAAATACACTGCTGTGAGATCCAGATGTGGATTACAGCTGAGACACACCAGCAGGCAGCTCAGTGACAGTTTTACTGACATCATTAGGGGGCAGTACACTCCATCAGAACAACTGTCACATGGTCAGGGAGCTGCCAGCCTCTCACTGTGTGGTTAGACCCCTGGTCACTCTCCTGCTGTAACCTGGTTCATCACTGAGATCAGAGCAGCTGTCTGTCACTGTGACGGTGGGTTTGTTAATGCAGTCAGTGCAGTACGAGCAGAGCGGCAGGTGAGTGTGACGTACCCTCCAGATCATCGATGGTCTTCTCCAGCTTGGCAACAGACCTCTCGGCAAACTCGGCACGAGTCTCAGCCTGGAACACAGACACAACACAATGTGTGTGATTACACAGGCCGACCTGTGCAAACACGCGTGTTACTGTGGAGGATCCAGGAATCTCACCTCTTTCAGTTTCTCAGTAAGAACTTTGATTTCTTCTTCATATTTGTCCTCCTTCTGTGAATACTGTAAAGCAAACACACCAGGTTTTACCTCACTGACATTAAAATACATTTATTAAACTTATTCATCAAGTGTCATCGACAAGGAATTCACTTCAGGAATGGATGATTAACTCACTCCTCTGTTGTTTTACTGTGCACAAAACAGTTACAGTAGCATGTCAAGACAGCTGTGAGACAACTGTTACCATGATAACTAGTTTGTGATCAGTCCATTGCAGATAAAATGATTTGAACTGGTTCCCCAGTTTTTAGCACAAAGATAGAAGCTGTTAACATTTCAGTCAGTTGTGGATCATGTTGTATAAATTAACATGAGTTTAGCTCTACGATCTTTATCTCTAACTCAGTGTTGATCTCCCAGAGGCTTCTTGTTTCCTTCAGACTCAGAGTAAAGGATGAACTCTCGGCAGGTTAATGACGACTCAGTGTATATTACTGAATGGACATCCTGTTCCTGTCACAATGTGTGTGTCCTTTACACACTGGACACGTGTGTGTGCGTCTTTACACAATACACACACAGTGTGACAGGTCAGCTCCACTGTACCTTCTCAGCCTGGGCCTCCAGAGACTTCAGGTTGTTGGTGACATTTTTCAACTCTTCCTCGAGGTCACCAGATTTACTGATCAGAGCAGGAGAGAAGGAAGGGAGAGAGGAAAGGAGGAAAGGAAGGACAGGAGGAGAGATCAACCCCTGACACTTTTAATAACGTCTGTCTGTCTGTGTCACTCAGAGACAGGAGGGGACATGTGACTCTGAGTGAGACAGACAGCAAAGGTCCAGGCAACATGTCAGGTGATGTTACAGGAACAGGTAGGTGGAGGGTAAAGGTAGATTACAGCAAGATGCAGGTAAATCACATCTACTCTATATCTGTTTTTTCTTGTCAACAAACCTCATGAAGACAATCAAACCATCAGTGTGTTAGTCCGTCTCTCAATACCTTCCCCTGTCTGTCTGTAGCTCTGAGCTCAGTGGTTCCTACTGAAGAACCATATAGTTATAGTTATAGTTTCATTAAGACAGAACTGACTTTTTTATAAGCTTTCTCAAACTCTGGGAACAGTCACTAACTCCTCCCCTGCTGACCAAGAGGTCTCAGTCCTCCTCCATGACCTCTAACACTTGTACTCACTTGTGTTTTAATCTAACAGATCCTCACTCCACAGTACTGATGACACCTTCATGGCTCTGACTGAAACTGATAGTTCTGGTCCCTTCATCAGATTTGTCAACAAGAAAAAACAAACAAGGAATATAGAATATCAGTTGACTTAACCTTTAACCCACAGAGGGTGAATGCAAGTTAGACAGGAAACAGAGAGGGGAGGGGTCAGAGGCCGCAGGTCAGAGGACCAGAAGGCAGCAGCAGGTCACGTGTCAGACCTGGTGGACTTTGTACTGTAAGTACCTCTTCCTCTCCGCACATCATGGACTTCAAATTCTGGTCCATGAGTCTGAGCTCCTCCTCCAGGTCCCTCACTCGGCTGCACAGTTAGTCCAGGAGGTCGGGGAGGGGTGAAGGAGAGGGGGAGGGCAGTGGGAACGGCAGCCGTGACACAAGACAAGTCCCAAACAGGTAGTGTTGGTGCGTTCAGGCATGCATCACACAAAACACACACACAGAGAACACACACAACCGGGTCTCTGTGTGATTAGTGCATCCACACACATGACAAGATACTGTAGTGTGGTACTGAAGAGATCATCATCATTGAACAGGAAATAAACCAATCTAGATCATTGATTAATGGCTCGGGTTATTAATCAACTAATAGACTTGAGGTTTCATTATGAGATGAATAATCTGACTTATATCTTTATACCCAAACCATTAATCAATCTATTAATCAAAGAATCAACAGATTAATCAATAGTGATCAGTTCACATTAATATCAGAGTAAACACAGTCATCAGGTTTAAGTTACAGTGGTCACATGACCTCCACTATCAGAACGTGAATAATGTTATTGATGTGAGTGTCTCGTGGCGGTGTAAGTTTCCATGGTGCGGGTGTTGACTTACGCCTCAGCCACCTCAGCACGCTCCTCTGAGCGCTCCAGGTCACCCTCCAGGATCACCAGCTTACGCGCAACCTGCAGACAGTCAGCACACCTGTCAGTCACATGACTCCTCCAGACAACAGAACAGGTGTCTAACTGCACAGACTGTTACTTTCAAACAGTGGGTGTAGTAAAACGATGCTGGTTTGTTGTTATTCCTATGATGCAACAACATCATAGTTTCTAATGCAAGTTAAACGTTACAGAGCCTCTACTGTTCAGACTGTGGGTCAGTTGTAGCATCAGTGTGTGGTGTGAAAACCTCCCCACCTCCTCATATTTGCGGTCGGCCTCCTCAGCAATGTGTTTGGCCTCCTTCAGCTGCATCTCCTGGATCTCCATCTTCTCCTCGTCCTTGGATGCTCTGTTCTCAATGACCTTCATCCCTCTGAAAGAATGGAGCAGCAGGCAGCAATAAGCAGCCAGACAGACTGATGGAGCTGATTGGTTATATTTATGTTTGCAGTTCAGTGTTGCATTATGGAAGTGTGGGATTCAGTGGTTTTGGAGTCTGTCCTGCTCTGGAGACTGAAAAACATATCAGCCTCTGCTGCTACAGCACAAAACTACATCACTCTGGTCACTTCAGGCCTCAAGGCGCCTCCTAGCAGTGTAATCCAGCACTACACTGCAATGTTCAATCATACAGGTGCTTTGTTTTTTCCTCACAGCCTCTGAGCCACCAACATGAACTGGTTTGTTGGATATTAATAAACCAGGGAAGTATGACAACTGCACCCTCACTGACACAGCAGGCAGGGGGTGACCTCACAGTGGGCTTTCAGAGTGTGACCTCTGTGTCCTCACCTCTCACTCTCGTCTGCAGCCTTCTCGGCCTCCTCCAGCTTCTGCAGAGCTGTGGCCAGTCTCTCCTGAGCCCTGTCCAACTCCTCCTCTACCAGCTGGATACGCCTGTTCAGAGATGCTACCTCTGCCTCAGCCTGTACAATCACACACACACACACACACACACATAGATGATCAATATCTGAATAACAATTATACAGCATGACTTGTTCTATGTTCAGTCCAGATGTGACAGAGGTTCAGGTCTTCCTGCGGTACAGATCCTATACCTGGAGCCATCACACACACTAGACTATAGACAACACAGCTATTTTATTATATACAGAACAAACCCACAGATTGCATTCAAGGACAAAATGTGTGTAAGATGATCTTGATCAAGTTCAAGAGCTTGTGGTCTACCACTTTTACCTTATCATTTATATTGACTTTTATCCCTTAAACCTGTTTCTTTTTCATTTTATCCTCTTAACTTTTCTCTTTTTAATTCTAATAATAATAACAATTATTATTATTATAATTAAAGTCAACCCAAACTGAGACACAGTATTTTCAGAGTGTAGTAGTGCCACCGTCAGTGGCTGGTGCTCCTGTCTCTATACTAACAGGCAGCAGTGGTGAAGCTGCTGCTCCTGGTCTCATCTGCCTGAACTACACTGATCTACAGTCTTGATCCTCTGCTGTGCTCCCACAGCGCTGTTTGTCAGCTCTGAAACTCGATGAGTGTGTTTCCGGTGTTGCGGGTCGCCGGGTGGTGCAGATGTAGATGTAGGTGGGTTACCCGCTGTCTAGCCTCCCTCTCCTGGTCGGCCTCCGCCTGCAGCAGCTCGGCCCGGTCCTCCGCCTCGTAGGCCGCCTGCTGCAGGCTCTGGATCTTCCTCCTCACCGCGTCTATCGACGTGAAAGCCGCCATGCTCCCTCCGGTGTACTGGCTTGCTTCTACCGGGTGTCGCGGTGTTGCCGTGGTAACAGTGGTGGCAACGGTGTCAGAGGTCGGATTCAACGTGGGATTCTTCCGGTTACAATTTCAAAATAAAGGGACTATGATAGAAACGTCCGAAACTAACCTGAATTTATGGGATGTAGTTTTGAGTCTGGGTTTTCTGAACTGAAAATATATCAAAAAGCAATGACTTTACTTATTTAACCCTGGCGGTGTCATTCAGTTAGTCTATGACCTGTAGAAACCTCACGAGCTAATGACCAAGTTCAGCCACAACACAGCTGAATCAAGTTAAGTGTGATTAGACTGGACCTGTGTGACCAGCAGTGCAGTCCACAGATACACCAACACATGTAACTGACTTTATATTCACACATTTTCACAACTGTCATTTGTTTTCTTTTTTTTATTTACTGTAATTTAGCACTAATAGAGTATTGATGTATATTAGGGCCCTGTCTTTTGATTCATGTATTATTGTATTATGTAGTGTGAATTAAATATGGTAAATTACACATTGTAGATCATAGAAATAATTGTAAAGTTCAGCTGTTTAAGATCGTTGGTTAATTGATTGGAAATAGCCTATAACTTTTCCCTCATATCTGTTATATGAGGCATTCACAGTACGCAGTTTGTGAACAAATGTCCCGACCCAGAGACAGTGCAGTGAACGCCACCTAGAAGCAGCAGACTCTTGTAAGCACCGCAGGCATAAACAAATTGATGCATTGCTCCGATTTTTTCCCATCTTTGGTAACATCAGCCCCCCCCATCCCGTCACTCTCACATTCTGCTCTATAATTGGTCATAAATGCTGTGATCATCACTCAGGGAAACCGTCAGAAATGTCATTACTCTCCCAAATTATTCGCCCTGGTCTTCGCACCATAGACTGAGTATAAGCTCAGAGGTTAGAGGTTAAATGAACACTTAGTAGCGTTTGGTATTGTTAGAATGGTAACAGCATGGTGTGAAGGCAGTGAAGTCGAGAGGAGACCACAGCTGCACCTCCACGCTCCATCAGGGAGCCTGGAGGAAGGCCAAATTCTGAGCAAATTTAAGACAGACTTGATGGAATCTGGACCTGTCCATGAACCTACCTGGTGTCTGTGGTCTTCACCATGTTGGGTGAGATGAATTATGCTGAAGGAAAAACTGAGCCAGGATTAGTCCTGGACTAACATGGATCAAACCTTAGTCCAGGACTAAGCTGTGATTTTAATGCTCTGTTTCTCACAGTGTCACAGCAGAAAACATGCTTTAGAGTTTAGAATACTTGAGGTCAACACTGGTGTTTGATATGTTTTGATATGATATACAATACTGTAGAACTTTATTAAAGTACAGTGGTATTACCAGACAGTACTTTGGTCTTGGAGTGGACAGTTCTGCAGATCTCAGAGCAGTTCCCCGGGAACATTAGGACAGCAGTGGTATCTGTACAGGCTCATGCCAGGCATGGGCTCCAGAAACCAACCCCTCTACACTGAGCCCTCCACGTTGGTTAGAGTTGATGGCATTGGTCGCGAGGTGCAGACAGGCTTTATGATATGTTGGTTGAATCTGATACTGCACATGACAGATTTAATGGAGTCTCTGCTGCTGCTGTCAGCGGCGGGGCTGCTCCTCTACACCACTTTGCACATGGAACTAATGACGATGATGCTTTGGGGATTCAGCCCAGGCAGCTTTAGCTGACACTGACTGAAGGTCAACATTAAAATGGTTCTGATTACTGCACATGTGTGAGTGTGAATCTGGACTAACAGTAACAAACTGCCCTGTGCATATTTAAGACAGGAGGAGCTAAGACTTCACACGGCTGGTTATAGCAGTACTGATGTCAATGATGGTCTAAATTTACACTGTGTGGTAATTCAAGTTAAACAAACCAGAGGAAACAGTTTGGCCAGTGATATATGAAACAGTGACAGCACATGTAGTTGGAGTGTGACTGTGAGGGATCAGATGTGACTGGGCTCAACAGGATTTTGTGCTCTTCAGCTCCCTTCACTTACATCTGTTGCCTTCTTCTCTGCCTGCTCCAGCTTCTCCTGGGCGTCCTTCAGCGACTCTGAGTACTTGTCCAGCTCATCCTCCACACCCTTCAGCTTCTTCTGCAGACCCAACAGCTCCTCCTCTAGCTACATAACAAACACACAAAGAGACACACACACATGATGTCAGGAAGGCTTTCTTTGATCTTTGATATTTACAACCATGCAGGGTGTCGAAATAACGTAGAAGAAGAGTACATAATATGTTGATGACAAATGAATGGAGAGGAGGTCAAAGTGGGCCGGTCGATGTTCTTGTCTTATGCTCCATGTGCTGTTTAGGTTTAGGGAGAAAAACACTTTGGGTTTGGGTCAATATTAAAAAGTCAACACACAACCAACATCAGAACAAATGGTTCCTATGTGGCCTACACTGTTGGTAGTAGAGAATGTAGCCCGGAGCATCAGAACTCACTTCTGTCTAACTCACATTTCTGTCTTTAGCCTTCACCTGGCTGACTCCCTCTGGACAGTTTACAGCTGTTTTCACAGATGTGGTAGAACTCCCCAACACCTGGACACTTCCAATCAAAGTCAGACACCACTTTGTAAACCTGCATGTTTGAAGCACACTCCGGCCTTCATCATGTTTCAATTGCTGTACAAAACCTACTTGCCAACAAATGTCAAATCTCTTGTTTATGGACAATATGTTTAGGAGATCAAGCCAAGCATCTAGATCTCAGATAGCTCAGATTCCCCTGTAATCTGCCCTGAATATTCAGAGGTCCGACAGGAACTGGAGTCCAAAACTTAGGTCAGTGAGGTTTAAATGTCTGAGTCATAGAATCGTTCAGCTAAGTTACCAGCTAAGTTACAATAATGAACAAACCCAGCCTAGTTAACTGACAACACAGAGATCATCACTGACCATACTGAAAACGAACTGGAGTCAGGAGCTCTCACACCTGGAGTCAGTTAAACCTGATTGGATGTTTGGGTCAGAGATACTTTGACACTCATCAGCTCATGTGAACCAGGACTCGCGAGACTGACAGTTGATGAGCATGAAGCCGAGAGAGTCATCTCAAAGAGTTGAAGTCTTCATCAGTCACAGAATCTGTCTCTGTAGCTACTCTCTCTGATGCAAGATGAAAAGAAACCAACAGTCACAGCTGAGGGCTGAGGGGAAATACTGGAACTGGTCAACATGTCTCCATGTGGACCAGGAGATGCTGTGGACTGAGCTGCAGAGGTGACATCTTGAGACTGAGCTGGAGCTGCTCTGTAAGAACAATGGTCCAGACTTCCCCCTGAACACCAAGCAGCTCTGATCAGCAGCTACTGGAGGAGCTGGTCTCAGCTTATTGGAGCTAAAGAGGTTTAACCACATATCGAAGTGGAGGTTCACCGAGTGTTTAATGGCTAAAAAAAAGTCCAACTGTTGTTCCTGTGAAATTCACAGCACAGATTAATGTTCCTCATAGGACATGGAACAAATCTGCTAACCTATTAATAACCACTTCTTATTTAAATGACCCCATTACAGTAATATGACTCTAATGAACCCGTTGCAGAGGATTTCCTTGGTCACAATAATATTTTCTATTCTGGACCTCAGACTTCTGTTATCAATAACTCATTTCCAACATTTCAGCAGGTTGCCATTTACAACAACAGCTTCGAGGACTATAAAAAGCCAATTGTACCCGACAACAATGTCCCCAGGACAAATGTCCTTTCTATATCACTTCTGACAGTCTCTCCAGTCTGTAGCCATGTAAGGCCTCTCAGTCACAAATAGCCTGGGACAGTCCTGATCCTACTGTCGACTTTGTGGCAGCTCCCAAATGACAGCCTTGACCGTCTTTCTGAGGGGAGCAACAATTCAAAGAAGGTGGGGGGTCTTTAGAGGGGGTACAGAAATAGACATGCCGGCAGTCAGTGCTCCTGCGCACAGAGAGGTGATTGTGTAGCCATTGTTAATAGCTACGATCTGAGCTCCTCTGGGATCATGCGCTATGTGGACAGTTGCATAGCTGAATAGTTGCTGTCTATTCATAGATTGTTACCTGATCTTGTCAATTATACTGGGGGCACGAGTCATACATGAAGTATTATCACTGTTCATTAGCTGAGACAATAAGCAGCAACCAACTTCTCAGTTCACAGCTGGGACTGCAGCTGGATTTGGCAGAAGGCTGATTGATTAGAAAGGCTGAATCCATACTGTTGGACAACCACTGAGGCCTGGCACACTGTGATCCAGGGCTCCACCCCCTGCAATAATATCATATACCACAATATGTGGGACTGGACTGTATCACGATATTAAATTCTAGCTATCGCCCAAGTCAAGTTGGGCAGCACGGTGGTGCAGGTAGTAGCATTACCGCCTCTCAGCAAGAAAGGTTCTGGGTTTGATTCCCAAGTTTGGGGCCATAGATCTCCACTATGGTCTGGGTGGAGTTTGCATGTTCTCCCTGTGTCTGTGTGGGTTCTCTCTGGGTTCTCCAGCTTCCTCTGAACAGTCCAAAGACATGCACAGAAGGTTGATTGACAACTCTGAATTGCCTGTGTAAGTTTGAGTGTGTGTATCAATTGTTTGTCTCTGTATGTGAAGGACTGGTGACCTGCCTAGGGTGGGCGCCCTCAAACTACATCAGCTGGGAGTGGCCCACCTGTGAGGTACAGACAATAGAAGGATGGAAGGATATCATCTAAGTCTAGTATCAACCACAAAGAGGCCAGGGGCCGGACATGAATTATTCGATTACTGATTTTAGTTTTTTAATCTTTTTCTGTTGTGTGAGGTACAGACTTTAATAGTAGTAGACTTAGTAGACTTTAATGCAGCTGTTGTTGGTCCTTTTGTGGAGATAAGGTCTGAGGCTGTTTTCACTAATACACTGGTAGGTTGATCCAACTGAAGTTTCGGCCTGAGTGCGGTCCATTTGGGTCAGTGTGAACACAACAGTTGTACTCAAGTGCGCACCAAAAGGGCTGTGAGGAGGTTCACTACCTCATGTTGTCACGTGGTTTTTAGTGCGGCATTTGGCCCAGAGCTTAGACTGTATATGGTCCAGAGTGAAGAAACTATATGTGAACGCAAAGGGATCAAGCTGAAAAATGAAACAATGTATCAATTTCCGCATCTCATGCGCACTTGAGTGCGCACCAATATACGTGAAAACAGTCTCATCTGTTCCTGGAGCTCAGCTGCCAACCTGAGGATTTTATCTTTCAAACTGAACTCTACAGTAATAAAAAAAACCATGTGAACTGTTAACTGTAATGGATGAGTTTAAATTTGGATTAAAAATAACATTTATGTGTTTACAGCAGGAATCTCAGTAAATCTCCACTGGTCCTGTGTCTGAGTTTAAGTTCTTACTGGACCTGCTGAACAGCTCATTGGTGAAGAGCTGCACCAGAGGGCGGAGCCATTACATTGAGTTATCTTCCTTAACTCTGTATGGTCTACGTTCACCTCCATTGCTCTGTTAGCATGTTAGAAACCATACTTAGCACTAACATTAAGAATCCTCAGGCCTCCCTCTAGCTGTGTGTTGTTAGTTTTTGTACATTTAATGATACTTGGAAGCAAATGTGAAGTTGAATCACTGAAAAATATGATTTAACCAAGTTGAACCACAGATCGAGACTGATCAGTGTTTGTTTATTTTATTTTTTTCTCAGAGTTAACTGTTAACTTTGGGATGTTTGTGTGGATTTTATGCACCAAAAAGTAGTTAAAATGATATGATGTGACAGTCATATGTTTAAATTTTGGTATCTTATTTTGAAATACATTTTGAATTGTTACAGTGACAATATAATCCAGATAACAATGATAGTAATAACAGTAAAACTAGAATAATCCTGTAGATTACATTCACACAGTTACAGCACTACACTCCTTACACAATAAAGCCTGTTTAACACCACTGTTAAGGTGAGGTCACAGGCTCTGATTGACTGTTTTACATGCTTCTGAACATAGTTATGTATCGTCATCTCTGAGGAGGTATATGATTCAGTGGTCTATCCTCAGAGGAGTCATACCCTTTCATTAAGATGAGACGTATCAGTGCGTATCAGCAGATTTCATTATTTCAAAACCAATTTATTTAGATTTATCTACTGTTACACTAAGAGTGAATACATAAATGACTAAGGCTCATGTTTCTTCATCTGCATCCCTCCACTAGTATCTTTGTGGGTGTGGCCACCAGGCTACATACATGGTCCACACTTATTTGGTCTGTCAGAGTGATTTTCCACTGAAGGCAGCAACACATGAGGCTGTTTCATAGACTTCACTCTTCATCCAACTAAAACCACCTGTGATGTTTGAACACATGTCTCCTGTCACTTTCAATCATTCACCAATATTCATCAATAATCTTGTAACAGCCTCAGAGTCTCCACTTTCTCCTGTTTAAACTCAGTTGCATGTCATGTCAGACGCTGCTCGTCCTGAAGCTGAGGTGGACCTACATCCTGATCCCTGATCTTTCATCCTGATCCTGGTGCTGCTCGGTGTGGGACCACCTGTTTCAATACTGTTAAGAGTTTAGAACTAACAGGTGTGATATAAAGAATTAAGACTGATTTGAATTGAATGGCACTTTTGTTGCTCATGAATATAAGAGCAGGTGCGTGTGGACTCTGTCTGGACATGGTCTTGCTCTGGGCTCCTGGAGATTTAACCCCTCGTGGAGCCTCCTGCTGGTGCCAGGGGCTCCACTGTTCCAGTCCATGATGCCTGTCCTCAGGCTGTGGACAAACCTCACTCTTGATGTCCCTGTCCCTCTCTTCTTTGCCTGTCTTCACTTATCCCCATTATGTTCTCCTACTTTTTAAACTGTCTTTAAAAAAAAAACTAAAAGAAACATCTCGCTCCCAGTAACCCGGAGGAGATGCTCCTGCAGAGACTGGCTCTTCAGGTGATGCAGGTGAGAGTGGAGCCTACCTGTTTACATTTGTCCTCGGCTCCCTTCTTGTCCCCCTCGGCCTGCTCTGCCCGGTCTATCGCGTTCTCCTTATCCAGCTTCAGCATCTGCATCTTCTTCTTGATGGCCTCCATGGTTGCTCAGCTGTCGGGTTTCAGCGGCAGGAGAAGAGAGGTCGGTTATCCGGACAGAGGACAGAGACAAGGACCGGTGACACGGACGGAGGTGGACAGGAGCGCGCGTGCGGCTTGTCTGAGCGGCTCGGGTAGGGCTCGAGGATGGAATAGCAGCTGCACGAGCCCCACACTTTTTTCATTGTGGATCCACACTAGGACGTTGTCCATATTTAGGCAGCGCGAGCAGCCCACTGTGTGTGTGACGTCTGTGTGTTCAGTATGTGGGAATAAATCAGATGTGTCCGCGATGAGGAGCTTCCTCTGACTTCATCACAGGAGGACCAGGACCTGCTCCACCCGGACACCAGGAGAGAGAGAAGGGGTCTGACTGTGCTGTGATGGAGCTGATCAGTAACAGGTAGAGTCCTCCACCAAGCAAACAGGAGGGGGGACAGGTGGTGTCAGAGTCACAAAGCAGCATCCACAGTACAGAGGTCACGTGTGAGGGACAAAGGTCTAGAAACAGACATGAGCACGTTGATGTGTATAGAAGTGGATCTGAAAACCTCTGTGGGGTCTGAGTCCATAGATGAGGAGACCTGGTCTGGTTTCAGTCCTGAGGGGTTGGGGT
>OMNW01018189.1:12875-23146 GCA_900303245.1 Selene dorsalis
ATTCACTACAAACCACTTTCCATCTGTTCTGACCAATTACGGCCAGCTTTCTAACGAGCAGCAGGTCTGATAGGATGACTGATCCAGGAGCCACTGAGCTACTTCCGCTGACAACCTCGAAGGCTGCTGCTAACTCTACAGTCTGTGTACATTTCTGTGTTTCACCGCTATGACTGGTTGATAAAATGAAATAGACTGAGAGATAACAGAAACATTTATGAACGTGATCAGGTCTAATTAGGTCAGGTGAGCTGAATATGGAAAAACAAACAAAAACAAACTCCTATAGATGAAAGTTCATCTGATCTGATCATCAGAGTCAAAACTTTAACTGTTTTTGGTCACGACCCTGAACTGATTCCCGTGTCTCCAAGAGCCAGAAACAGCCTGACTCTGGAAATGACAGGGGAGTGTAAACTTTCTGATTTCACATACAAATACAACATAAATGTAAAGGTTTTTTGATCGACGTCATTAAAGAGATTGTAGCTGATCACTGAGAGATTGGTTGATGAGAAATTCAGCAGAACAACAAATGAATAAGGTCAGACCTTAATCATGACAACAATAGAGGTGAGTCACAGGTCAGTGTGAATAGGGTCAGTGGATTGTGTCAAGAGTCGAGGTCAGACACCTCTTCTCTTCTTTATTTCCAGCATCTCGAGAGGGTATGGTGCACAATGCAACAACCTGCTTTAATAACATAACAACACAGACACAAATGACGACCGAAAGTTGGTCTGCAGCAGACAGACAGGCCACCGACGCTGAGGCTGGTCGGACGAGAGGGGACGCTTATGTAACCGCTGCCTCTGGCTGTTATACAACCAGCACGCTCACAAGAACCTCACGTCCTGTACACACACACACAGACACACACACACAGAGCATGCTGCAGGACTCAGACAAACACAAGAGGATCGAGACTTTGAGACACACACAGTGGTACATACTGTACGCTGTGATGAGTGTATCAGTAAGTACAAGCATATGTGTGTGTGTGTGTGTGTGTACGCGCGCGCACTGTTCAAAAAAGTTCACACTGTTCCTCTTATTTTTACAACTGTTCCAGACGGCAGTCACTGTAAAAACGACAGGGATGATTTAAGGTGGACTGACAGAGATGATTTAAGGTGGAAGGACCGATGGACTGAAACGGATCAATACATCAATCAGACTGATCGAGAACCTGATGTAGTGAGAGGAATTAATCCCTGTCACACACGCCAGACCTTGTCTGCAGCTGATCCCAAACAAGCTGGAGACTTTATTGATTATTGATCGGTGATATCTATGATTCATGTGCTGACAAGTCAAAGTTGGAAAATTGGTTTCCTTCAGGACTGAATTCAACTGTAACATTTAAAACTTAGAGATACACACACACACACACGCACACACCTCTCTTATATAACAGATTGCCCTGAATGAGTTATTAAGGCTGCTTTATTAGAGTGAGGCAGGTGAGTTATGAAACCCTCCCTCTGCCTGTCTGTGTGTGTGTGAGAGAGAGAGAGACAGAGAGGGACAAACAGTATGAGAAAGAGAAGGAAAGGAGAAAATGACAGTGTGATGGAGAGACAGAGAGAGAGAAAGAGAGTGAGTGGTGGTGGAACAAGTAGTTTGTAGGCCAGTGTGTCACTGCTACTGAGGAGGAGGAGACACACACACACAATGGTCCTACAGCCTGTTACATAAACTCTCTCCCTCTCACCTACACAGACTGAACCATCACGGCTGCTCTCTGATTCTCACCAGTCACTGAGTCTGGGCCGGTGTTGGGCCCAGCTGATTTTCTAACCTCAGATCACTGTCATGTAAAACCAGCATGTGGATGTGATGATCAGGCATCTGTGACCTCAGACACCACAACTGTCACTATCAATCACATTCAAACCCTGAAGTGATTTAATGAACAACCAGTGTGTGTTTGTATGTTTAAAACACTGAAATAATGAAACACATGAAGAGGAGGAAACATTTCAGCTGACAGGAGCGACAGAGGAGCCAGAGGATTTGTGTGTGTTCGCTCTTGTGCAGCCTGTGACTTCACGAGATGCCTTTCTCTCTGGTGGAGGGCTCAAAACTAATCAACACTACCTCAAGACACAAACGTGCAACAAAATTTGAAAGATCTTCATCAATTTAACAACACGTGCCGCAAAGACTCACGAAAAACAGACAGACATAAAAGAGTGACGGACTGGCTGGGACGCCTTTGTTCAATTTGTGAAGATGGCTACCTTAGTTTGAAAATAAGCTGAGTTTGTTTGGTTTATTATAACATCAGTTTAACATGATTTAGAAATTATGGCTAATATGCACTCTTACCTAAGCATTAGTCTTTAGCATGGTCCATCACTTTTTTGTGTCCCCAGAAGCACTTCTCTTGTTCTGTTGTGTTGTGAATTTTTGCAGCACGTGTTGAAGTTGTTCAAACATTTGTGGCACGTTTGCATGTGTTTTCTTCAACTGCAGTAAAGTGGAGCCCACTGGGCCACCGTAGTTCTCTGACGTCAGCCTGTTTAGTAAGAGGCTGACTGAGGTGTCAATGTCAAGGAGCTGCGTTCACAGTTTATGACATTATTTAATTCCTGCCCAACATCATTTCAGAAACGTCTGGAACATGTGGTTCGTTGTGATTAAAGATCCAGGTGATCAACTCATCCTGTGAAATAATGTGACCTCCTCCGGTCTGATGCCTTCACTGACCGTCCTCATGACGTTCACTCTCTGGTTACGAGAGTGAAACAGGACTCAGAGTTGCTACAGACAATAGACCACAGAGAGAGAGGGGGAGTTTAAAATGAACTACAGGAGGAATTCAAGAGAGAGAGAGATCATCTCTGAGCAGCAACGAGATGAACAATAAGAAAAAAAAGAAGCCGACAGAGCAAGAGAAATTAAAAGAGGAGATTTACATGGATGAGGACAAAGGTCTGGAGCAGGAAGCAGAGAGATCAGAGCCATGTGGTCCGTTCAGCTGAGCCCACATCCTCCTCACTGTGGCGTTATGAAAGCAGCCAGACTACACGTGCCGCCGGCTTTGGCCCGGACCTGGGCCGAGTCTAAATAGGACAGGTTGTTCCTGCATCCATAAAACCAGCTCCTTCCTGTCGTGTCGTCACTTTTACTTTTCCTTTGACGGACAGAGTGTACTCACAGGTGTGTGTGCGTGCAAACACACTCACACACACTCGCCCATACACAACCTCCATGAAGGATGTGAGGGAGAACAGTGTGTTCTTTCTTTCAGCCTCCACACGTCACTCTGACGAGGCAGTGAGTGTCTCTGTGGGACGGATGCTCAGAGGAATCTCCAGTATGTGGACGTCACTTATTCCTCCATGTCAAGGTCTCAACACAGCTCAGTGAGGACCTGAACACAACACAAACACAACCCGACACAGCTGAGGTCTCATTTCTCCACGGCTCAGTTCACAGATCCTCAGTGACGAGCCCATGATATCCTCACGCTCATTCCTGTTCGAACTTAACTTAATTCAAATCAATTCTAACTATCTTGAACACCTCAAACCTTCATACTGATTGATCTCAGATCAACAGTGACCAAAGTGTCAGGACAGTGAAGTGGTTTTCATTGTCTGGTGAAGTTTAAGTGTCTCATGGTTTTAATTCAAAACATTTCATAGCAGACAAGACAACAAAATCCACCTGATCGTCCACATCACATCTCCATGTCCTGCTTCTTATGTTTTCCTATATTTACTCAAGTTAATTTCATTCATTGTGTGTGTGTTTTGACTTAAAGATAGGCTCATTTTTATACAGATGAATGAAATACAGAAAATAATTCAATAGGTTAAAAAGACTTCAGGTAAAAAAATAACATACTTAGATCAGACACTGTGCTGAGTATACACTGTACAGTGACGGTGACCTAATATTATGTTTACAGCTCGGCAAACATGACGTCCTGTGTTGATTTAAGTCAATCTCAGTAAATTTCTTTTTCCTTGATGCAGCTTTAAAAAGCTCAGCTAACAATGAAATCACTATGAACTCAGCAGTAGAGTCCTATTGAGTTTGAACTGAAGTCATGTCCACTCAGATGAGCTGCAGACTCTGGCTCCGCCCACTGCCTCTTGCATTTACCCCCCTAACCCACTGGTCTGATGAACCATATGTTTTCCTGCCTCCACATGCTCACACTTCCAGCATGGCCTAGTCCTGCCTGCAGCCACCAATCACGCGCCAGCATTGGTTTAGGTAACCGTAGAAACAACCAATAGGGGGACAGGACTGAGACGACAACACGAGAGGACGGCGGCCGGCTCGCGTGGGGAAGATGAGACCGGCTCACGGGTGGAGGGAGGAAGGAGAGCAGATGACGGAGATGAAATGAATGAGAGAGTTGGAGAAAGAGAAGAAAAGAGAGACTGAAACATGAGGAGATACAGATACAAACAGAGAGAGAGAGAGAGAGAGAGAGAGAGAGGGAGAGAGGCAGTGCAGGCAGAGGTAGGCATGGATACAGTGTTACACAACAACGTTAAGTAACTTAAATAACAGGCGTCAAACGTAGCCGGACACTCATTACTGAAACGTCTCCTCTCCATCAGCTTCATCTATCATCTGTGCTCCTGAACATCTCACCACATGAACCAGCTACAATTTCTGCCCCCTCCCCTCCCTCTCTCCCTCCCTCCAGGTGTGGGGTTCGGCCCCATGCCTCAGGTGGTCAGGGTGGTGGTGGTGATGTCACATACCTGCAAATGACTCTGATTCGTCCAGGAGCAACATGGCTGTGGAGCAAAGAGAAGAGCTGGTCTCCTCTGAGTCCCTCGTCCTCTCCTCTGTCCTGTCTCTGTCTCTAACTCTCTGTCAAACTCAGCAAGCCTCCTCCTCTGCTGGCAGAGACAGGCCTGGCGTGGACAGGAGGTGGACGTCTCCTCCTCTGTGGTTAATCTACTGCCTTAGTGACTCAGTGACTGAGATCGCAGGACGACCGGCCTCCGTGCTGCTGCTCTCCACTCTGTAACACTGTGAATGTGAGGCAGCAGCAGGCAGGAGGCTGCCAGCTGAAAAACTTACATAACCTTCATGCTGGAGCCGGGGCCCCGCTGAGGGGGGGCTCCTACGGACAGCCCAGCTCCTCCATCACTCCCCAACCCCCGTCCAAAAAAAAAGAGAAACCACTCCTCCATAACACAGTGAGGAACACAGAGCATGCACGGAAGCGGCCGCCTACTCGAACTCAAACACGCCGTCTTGTCTCTGTGTTTGATAAAAATAAAAAGTGATTCAGAGAATCTGAAACTAAACGATCACAATCACCTCGACAATGCCAGTAAATCACCAGCTGCATAAAAAGAAAAAAAAAAGAAGACACACAAATATACATGGAACTGAATTCAACTGTTACAACCTCCAACTTCTCTCCAAACTCATCCCAGAGCATTTAAAAGTCATACAGCCAGAGGCCCACTGACCCAGAGAGCTCGTCAACGTGTCAAGTACCAACAAACACCAAACACTAAAACTCACATGATGCATGATCCATGAAAAATCCTCACGTATGAAGCAAAGTAAATCTTAATCCTCCCACACACACACACACACTGTACTTATCAAACAAAGGCTCAATTTAAATAGGTAATTTAAGACAAGCTATGTCTTGAATTCAGCAGCAAATCTCTGTCTGAAAGAAGTTTTTCACACATCTACTTGGTCAAAGTTCTGTGTGACAAAACTCATCAGTGTTGTGTTAACTGTGCAATAGTTAAAGTGAGCGCTGTAGAACAAGTACAGCAGCTTTATGGAAATCAACCCATTTATAGAAAGCACAAAGAGTCCGGAAGCACATTTGTTTAAACTTGTGTGGTTCATTCTGACAATTTGTTTCAGTGAGGAAACTAAGAGGAAACACTTTACCCTGGATTAAACGGCTCATTACCTCGAGAATGGAAGCAACTTTTGCACACAAAAACTAGGTTTAGAAAAGAGATTAAACTAAATTCACGCTCTTCTCTGAGAAAAACTAAACCAACATAAAACAAATAACTCACAAAAAACATGTAAATGATCGTGAGAGTACGACTCCTGTACTTCTTTCATAATGAGCCTTATGAAACCTCTGAGCTCTTAGTGGCCCGGTCACAGACTTGGCACTGCAGCACATGTAGGTCAGTGTGATAGAACCGGCTACCCGCCCCCGCCCAGTGGCTGCAGGCACACACTGATCCACAGACAGTGGTCCAACAGACTCATTGATGAATGAGAAACAAAGAGATTCCTGAGACTCACCCATATCATGTGCTGCAGTGTTTTACTCTGAGTCCATGCTGCTGCTGCTACTCCAACACTTTCACTCTGACAAACTTACTGAGAGCTCGTTCTTCATCCTGCTCGTCCTTCATCCTGCTCACACACTTCACCCCATCCGTCTGAACCTGTCCTGTAAACCGTGTGTGTCTGTGTTTGTGTGAGAGGGTGTGAAGCTCTCAGCCTCGTCTCGCAGCTCTCACTGGCTCCACTGAGACAGAAGGCCATCGGGACAATTACAAAACAATGAGTCGCTGAAAGCTGCTCTACGCTGCCGTGTGTAGGAGTTCCCCCCACCTTCCCCACCGCTTGTGCTGCCTTTCCTGTCTACATCCTCCTCCCCCTCCCTCCCTCCTTCACTCTCCTTCTCCCCTCCCCCAACTCGGCCAACTGACACAGGAGTGAGTGTGATGTCAGCAGGCCCCGCCCACTCCGGAGAGGCTGCCTTAGGTAACAGGGGTAATGGGGTTCAACCAGGAAAAGACTGAACAGGCAAGAAAGAAGGAAAGAAATGAAAGAAGTGTGTTGTCTGTTTGTTTCGTGCAGCTTTAATATATATAAAATGCTTTTATGTCATGTATATACTGAGTTGTCTTTATTTGTTGTTTTATCTTGATAATTTCCCCCGACCACCAGTAAAGTCTGTGTGTATTCTGATCTGAAATACTCATCAACTGATGTGCAAATATGACATGATTTTATTGAACATTTACATGTAAGGTAAATGTAGATTTGCATTAAATCATGTTATATGTATGTATGTGTACAAATGTAATAATTATATATCATGTATTGTCCACACAAACATATATATATATATTCATGTATGTTTGCTGTTTATCATGTTATATATACAAATATATTCACCCCAAACATATGTTATGAAACAGTTACTGAAACCGGACTGTTTGAATATAAAAGAATAAAAGCTGTTTGACTGTCTGATACAGAGAATCGGTTTAATTTTGTTTTCTTTTACCTATAACAGGCTCTTTATCAAGATAATCTGTGAATTGTACATTGTGTTTGACGTCTTTTCTTAGATTTTCTTCTTGTAATAGTGTGAGTGATACATTAATTTATACATAACTACATCATTTTGCAACTTAATTTTTACTTTGCATCTATTTTTGTTAGCATTTGTAAAACTGGAAGATGACCTGACATGAAAATGAGATGACGTTCTGTGTCGTGGTAGTGTCTTGTAATCACAAGGTGGGAGGTGCCAGACTCACATGACGCAGAAATAAAAATGATCTAACTATATGGTGATGTACACAAAACAACAACAATTGAAAGTAAAACATAGGTATAAAAAAATATTATCTAATACAACTTATAAATAACTTTTCATGTGGTGGAGACCTGTTATGTAAACATGAATCATATAGAACATTTTAATATAAACTTTTCTGTGGATATTTCAGATGTTCTATGGCAGGCATCTCCAAACTATTCCACAAAGGGCCGGTGTGTCTGCAGGTTTTCTTTCAAACCAAGCAGCAGCACACCAGACTTGACTCATTTAATCAACCGATCTCAGTCTTCAGACAGTTGATTGGTCAAACAGTGTGTTCTTGGTTGGTTGGAACAAAAACCTGCAGCCACACGTCCCTTTGAGGAATAGTTTGGAGATGCCTGTTCTATGGAAACATCAGTGCTGATAAAGGGAAACCTATGTCATATATGATATTTTTTGTGAGCAGACTGAGGATATGGGACAATGAAGGCAAAACTGAGAACGAGGAAGAGGAGAGTAAAGCTAAAGTCATAATCACTGTCCTTTGTTTTCTATTTTGTGACCAAAAATATGTTGATGGCTGGAGCTCTGCAGGTGAAACTCTACTGTGCTCTAGTTCTGTCTCTGCAGAGCTTCTAATGTTCACTGTGCTGCTGCTTTTGCATGTTCCTGTTTCTCTGTCCAAACCTGCAAATGATGCAGTTTCTGAAAATTTCACTAAGATCCAGTCGATTAAAATAAACTTTAACATTTTATGAGAGTATTAAAGTAAAACTAACTCATTTTTCCTTGTTGGTAATGTGCAAGATTTGCAGATCTTACAAACCAGAATGTGATTACAGGCCTGCATCAACCAATTAGACCTCAGTGATTGTGCACTAGGGATGAAGCTACGAGACAGAGGATGACTGCAGCTGACGAACGAACGAGGAAGAGGAGACAGAAAATAAACGAGAGGAGGGAGGAGGTGACTTAAGTCGTGAGCTATGACTTTCTGGTTGGAAAATTCTCATTTGGCTTCACAGAACGAGATCACACATCATAAAGACCAATAAACAGGCTGTAAACACCCTCACCGCCTCAGATGGTAAATCTTAGCAACACGTAAAAACACAAACCATCAGCAGAGAAGACGAGGAGACAACAATGAACTTATGGAACAATCAAGACTGTGATTATATGTGCAGATGTTTTTGCTTCATTTTCTCTTAAAGGTCCAGTGTGTAATATTTGGAAAGGTTTACTGGCAAAATCTGAATTTACCACCCATGAATACATTTGTACATAAGTGTATAATCGCTATAAAATAAAATGTGCTTGGTTTTCATAGCCTTATAATTATTCTTTTATATACACATATAGAAAGGTGCTTTAGACAGTGTCGCCATTTTGTGCCACCATGTTTGTACTGCAGCCCGAAAGGAAATGCAGCCAGCCAGAGAGCGCGTTTTGTGCACATAAATAAACCTACGAAGAAGAAGGTGGAAGGAAAGAAGAAGAAGGAATTTAGATCTTCATCTCATGCTCCTGAAATACTCCCAGTTGTCCCAGTCATGGAGGACACCATTTCTGCACAAGTTTTTTTGTCGAAGGACACTTTGCTGACAGGAGGGGTGAGCGTGAGTGAGCTCTGTAATCTAGAATCTGAATGCTAGATGTTACGGTTTTTCCCCCCATTTTACACACTGGACCTTTAAAAGAGACATATTATGCTGTTCCATATTTTTGAACATCCTTACAATATTACAATGTCATGTTGAAGCTCTGCAAAGTTGCACAACATGAGCTAAAGGGGTCCTGCAGTAATCCACCAATGAGATTTCATGTGGTTTTCAGTCACTGTGAACGCTCAGTAACGAGATCTGCGCGAGATTTGCACAAAACCTGACGTCAGATTTGACCATCCAGCAGCAGCCAAAACTAAGCGTTTCACAAAGTTGATGCAGAGCGGTTGAAAAATTTTTCTTGACCTCTGTACGGAACTACAGAGTTTTTGGAGCTGAAAATCATGCAGAACTACTCTGTAGGTGTCCAACACTGACACAATGGCTGGAAAAAAGCTGTAAAATATGCATAATATGTCTTCTTATAGAACTATAACGTTGACGATGCTGTTTGTTGGGTCTTCACCATACAAATGTCTCCATTTATCTCTTAAGAAAATGATTTGCTGTCCAGGGCGTCACTGTAGCAACACAGCACTTGCAGTGCTGACAATGCACATCAATATTGTGACACATTTTACCTGTATCAAAAAAAAACAAAACTGCAGCTCCTGGGATTTGCACGTGGCCATGGAGATTTTGATTACACTGCGATTAGCTGTGCAGCCGTAGGAGCGATGTAGTGCAAACACGCAGGAGCTGAACGGGGTGAGGAAGGGAAGAGGCTGGCCTATCTCACAACAACCTGTGAACCCAAAGACCCTTTAAAGCCACACACGCGTACACACACACACAGAGGTGGAAGGTGAGTGCATGGTGTCACACGGCTACAAACACTAACCCACATTGCTCCTGAGCCTGAGGGGGGGAGGGGCAGAGTGAGCAATAGTAAGGTGGGGGAGGAGATGGCAGCAATGTGAAGCGGAGGGCTGCCTAGCAACATATAAACTTCTTACACACACACACACACACACACACACACATACACAAACACCACACACATTCACCTTTGCCACACTACCACAGTTCTGGTATTTGGCCACGCCTCCTGTGAGGAGGGAAACCAGCTGCATTTCACTGTT
>OMNW01018195.1:3279-16400 GCA_900303245.1 Selene dorsalis
ACCCCCGGGGGGGGGAGGCAGCCACTAATGGCTCTGTGATTAGAGGGCTACTACCTAGCAACCTGTCACCACTGTTACTCAGCTGAAAACCCCATTTTCCAGCTCATCTACTTCCATGACCATCTCACCACAGAGTGAGGTGGGATTTCATGTGTAAAAACAAAGTGAGTGTGCTCTTTTTAAGGCTGCCATCAGTTGTCTCCTTGTAATTTTTTCATACTTAGTATAGTGGTGATGAAGTGAACACATGTAAGCAGTTTAAATGTTTGGAAAATAACTGTAAATTATCTCTGAAATAGTCTTTGTCAGGGTACAGCTCAGTCACTGCAGGAATAGCCAATATGTCTGGGGTGGGGTCTCTGGAAGACCCAGAAGTGTTATTGCTGAGAATAAACACTCGCGCACACACTCGCAATCAGAGGAAAATGGAAAGTGCTGAGTCCACGAGACCGTTCTGCTAACAGTGGACATTCAGAGTGGACGCCAGCATGATGTCATGCCTGCAGCGGACACCCCTCATCCTCTGCTTATCGACCCGTCTGTCTCTAACCCGCCATGAGTCCTATCAGCGTTTCACTATTGAGTCCCAGTGTCTGGATGGATGCTGTAGAATCTACTGTGTTTGTGTGAGGAGGGGGACCCCGGTGCTCTAATGCCTCTGGACTGAGCAACGTGAGTCCAGCTGCGTCCCGCCTCATTGTGGTTCAGTGGAGCGTGAGCTCCCAAAAACCATTCGTGCATGGTCGCTTTTTGAGATTTTAGATAGGAGCAGATCACTGGTGAAGGGTTTAAACATACTAGACGCTTTGCTATCAACTGTAACATCAGCAGCATCAGTGGTTACTGAATCAAGAATTTACAAACGGCAGTAAACATTACAGTAGAAATGCAATAAAGGGTCAGTTCACCCATTTTACTTACTTACTGGTGTCTTGCCATGCAGAGAAGCATAGCTCATTGTGTTATCGACCTCCAGCCCAGTGCAGAGTGGAGGGGAATGCAATTAGATTTGTAGTTTACCAATTTAGCAAATGTGACACGTCTATGTGAGAGAGTCAGCTACTTTGTTTGCAGTGTCTATTGCTCTAGTCGCATAAATAATTTCATGATTATAATCCAATTAAAAGTCTGTTCACCACTTTACCCTTTTTCAATACAGCAGCCATGATCGTGAGCTGGCCTGCACAATACCACGACCTTGGAACCGGAGCAGCTAAATGGAACTCATCCATAGCTAATGTTATTATTTCTACTTGTGCTTTTCATACTGTGACATGTTAAAATATTTTCAGTGGAAAAAAAATAGCCCTATTGTAATAGGGTGGAAGGGGAGGAATAGGTCGAAACCTGGGACAAATGCTAATACTATCTGCATGACTAGACAAAAGTGGAGTACCTCCAATCCAGGCGAGCGTCTGCCTGACCAGGAGGCTCGTTTAGTACAGCAGTGGGAAAAGTTGAGAGGAATGTGTAACAGGAAATGCAATTCCTAGACATGTGTGGTAGTAAGTAGTAAGAGGTGATAAGTTTGCAAATGGAGGCCTTGACATTCCTCTGTCCTTTAGACGCAGTCAGACGGAGCGCTAGGAGCTCTCCTCTCTCTCCTCTCTCTCAGGGAGTGCTTTGCCCTCTGCTTTGGCCTATTCTGCTCTGCCCTTCCCTGCCCAGCGATGCCTGTGCCTGGTATTTTTAGCCATTGTTACCATTTTTCTCCTTTTTCTGCCTCTGACATTTCCTTCCGCTCACCCTCTCTTTTCTCTTTGGCTCTCTTTTGACCTGCAGTTCGTTCTTTTAGAAGCTTCCTCCTCTACTCTGGCTTTTCTTTTCACTGGCTCATTTTTTTTCTCTAGAGCTTTTTTTTGTTTTTGTATTTCTGTGGTCCTTTATGCGATCTTTCCTCTGGTGATTTCTGCCCTTGAGCTCTGCCTGAGTGAATGGCTGAGTGCTCCTTGACTTGGCCCAGTGAACCAGACCCTGATCCAGTGGGCTGACAGGTTTGGCCTGCCTCTCCTCTGCTCCTGAAGTGGAGGTTAACAGCAAGATCATGGTCCTCTCTGCAGCTCTAACACTTTGCACTGTGGATATAAGCTGAGGAAATACAAGTCCTTTTTATCTTTATTGAACAGAATTCACAGTCAGGTGGACAGGAGTGCTGCTTAACCATGTAGTACTGAGGTGTAAACATTTCAGTCTGATTTCACTGTCACTGTGGTTTCAGCAGGTGCTCTTTGTAGTTTTTGCAGATGTATTTGCGCAGAGAGTGGCTGAGTGAAATGCAACATCCTTTTCTTGATTATCTGTTTTTGCTGTATTCTCTCAAGCAGATTTTTCCTGGCACCCTGGCTCTGGTATTAGGCGCCAATTAGCGTTGTTGAAGTGTGTTTTTTAGGGAGTGACACAGCCAATTGCAGCCAGTGATGTTTGCTTTTGTTTGTCCTAATCGCTGTTTAATCAGCAGCACAGCGGTAAGGATGCTGTTTAATCAAGCATTCTGCTCGAGCCACTGTTGAAAGCACACTAGCGTCCAGAGGAATTGTGTTGCAAAAGCTGTAAACAGTCACTGCACTCCTGCTTTCCCAAAAAGCCTCCGCGTAAACTCGCCTGCCCAGTTCCCTGCTGACACAACTGCAGGCTGCTCAGAAACTGTGAGGGGGATGATTCACCTAACTGATTCATATTGGTGAAACACACACAACGCACACACACACACAGTAACTTTGTTCATTACCAGCAACGAGGTCAGCCAAGAAATAGTTCACACATAGCCTCTTGTGAAAACACAAAGTGTAGTTTTTATACTTCTCTTTGGATCACATGGAGTTCAATGATTTTTTTAAAACACTTTTTAATGACTTTTTCACATCTTAGCCTTAAAATTTGAGATTGTTATTCTTGTATTTGTGGGCAACAGTTGACAAACAATATTACTGTGTATTCCTGTAGCCCTGGATTGTTGGTCACTTGCCTCTATATTATATATATTTCTTGTATCATGTATGTTTGGATTACTTGAGGATGGTAATGTGTAGTGTGGTGATTAGTCACTAGACAGAGAAGTAGGTTATTAAACCCATCTGTATGATTATCGCACCTGTGAGTGTGAAACAGTTAATCGAGTGAGGCTGGAATATGAAAAGTGTTTGTCTCAGTGTCTCAGTTTGCTCAATAAAACTTCAGAAAGTGTAATTTCAGTGTGCGGTGGTTTTATTTTTTATTTTAAAACAATATTACTGTTGAGTTCTGTAGATAACGTAATAGATTGATTAATTAATCACCTCAGCAGTATATCCCTTATTAATATTAACAATGACACTTTCTTCTTTGTGTTGTTTTTCACAGGATCTTAAAAAACCTTTTGACAAAGCCTGGAAGGACTACGAAACAAAAGTGTAAGAAACAAATAACACTGCACCCAGTTTACAGCTCTTTTGTGTAAATGTAACTATTTGTTTTAGTTAAATGTGTAACTTGCTGATGTAATTCCTAAAACCATCATCACTTGTTGTAATTTAGTCAGTTCAGAATAGTTTTATTTAGGCAGTCTCAGTCACATATGTGAAGCAACATGTTAAGTTGAAATGTGCAATCTGTGTCATGTCTGTGTCTGACGTTTGTTGACTAACTGCTCTCCCCCTCTAACCCCCGCCCTGTGATTATCTGTCAACACATTCATGATCATGTGAATAACCAGCCCTCACTGTCGCCTCTCAACCTCTTTACTGACGCTCCATTGTGATTGTGCATGCAAAGTACATATGACTTTTTATAGCACTTTCATATATCTTTCAAGCTGCAAAGGACATTCTTTACTGAAAGGGTAATCCTTCTTCTCTCCAAACCGTTTCAGTCGGACAGTACAGACTTTGTACTGACATCAAGTTCAGCCGGATGTGACTGTTTCTCTCTGTCCCGACTTTTTCTCATTATTTGACTCTATTGATGGCAAACTGCGTCCGTTAATAGAGTCCAGTTTTCTGCCTGATTGGAAAACCATCCAAACGTATCCCGCCGCCTTTCTTTATCAGTGATCCTCTGGTCGTCTTCGATCTCTCTGCTGTCACAGTGACATTTTGTTTTCATATCACAGGCACAGAGAGAGATGAAATTTGATATTCAGTATTGATTTCTCTAATTTGGTTTGGCAATTTGCATCTGATACCTAAGTCTGACTTTTGTTTACAGTCTCCAAACTGGAGATAATCTCACTTTGAATGCTGCTAAGGAAGGAAGTGCTTAATCTTTAATGTTATGACTCGAAGCAAGTTTTCCAAACTTAAAAATGCAGAATGTGTACAGAAGAATCAAAAATCGAGTATCTTTTTGGTGACTCACTTCCTGAAGTGGCAGCGCTGAAAGTGAGTGGATCCTCAGCCTCATCATCAGTCGTACAACTGTGAGTTTGGCTGGCAGCCAAACAGCCTGGCTAACATGTGTCTCTATTTGCTGCAGCCCTGACGATGCTGTAACGCTGTCAGGGCTGAAGATTCATGTGCTAACAAAGGCCGGCAGTGTCCTCACAATGAAATCAAATTTGGCACGTTCACAGTGACAAAATGACAAGTTTACAACCAAAACTAAAAGCTGCCGGTACTTATTGTTGTCATCCATCAGGTTGTGTGTTGTTATTTTCTCAAACCCCAATGATGATTATCTAGGCAAAAACCTACGGCTTCTTTAAGAAAAAAAACTAAATTGCAAAAAGAGAAGGGGAACTGCATCTTTTCCTATCATTACTTGAAATGTTTTCTATTGCAGTATGATTAAACAAACAAACTGTAAGTCCAAGGCAGCATGTGTTTACAGTAGTGACAATATGCTACAATAGACAACCTCAGAGAACTTTACAGACATTATCAATAAATATTAACAATGCAACTGTAGCTCAATGTGGAGACTTCGGTTTAAAACCCAGACAAGGACGGGGTGTGCAAATGAACCCAGAATGCGCTGCATGAGAAACACCTGATTATTTATTATGCAACAGGAGGAGGGAGGAAGGAATTCATTTTTTTTTCATACCTTCCTTTTCTTAAGTCGTTTAACATCATGGTCACAATATGAAGGTTGTAGCATGACCATGAAAAGAGTAGTTAGTCACTTTTTGTTGGTTTTCTGGAGGAAAGTTAGATGAGAAATTCAGTGCCCCTGCAGCCAGGAGACAGATGCACAGATAACAGATCAATTCTGTTTTGTTTAATCCTGGAGAGTAGTTGGTTGTGATACAATATCTGAAATGCTGGCTCAGGCAGTCACACCACACTTCATCTTTCCTCTGTTTTGTGTATAATTAATTTTGTCTGAAGCTGTACTGAGCCAAGCCGTAGTTTGTGTCGATCGCACGGTTGAAGATCAGGGAGCTGATGTCTATCCAGATGCACATGAAACAGGCCAAACAGCTGTCAAACAGCCACCAGCTACCAGCTCCAATACGCTCCTTCCCGTCTCTCTGTTAGAGAACAAACTGCTGCATCCTTTTTGCAGGGGATATGCTGTCATAAAAAAAACAGCATATAAAAAAAGAATGCCCTTTTGCATGGACTCGTGCATCCCTGCCTAATTGTGACGTGTGTTCCTGATTGCCTGTGGGAGATACTCTATGTGTAGTCAACGGTGTGAAAAATCAGCCCTGGGTTATGACTGTCAGGCAACGCAGACCTGGTCCCACAAACCAGAAATAATCCAGATATTCAATGTCACATAGCCAAATACTTAGTGCACATAGATAATATATAAAAATAGATTTCTGATATGGAATTTGAATCCAAAATCACACAGTGTGATTCAGTGGATGTGGACTTCTGAGTTGAACCATGCTCTCTGCCTGGCATCTGCTTCCCATTTCCCTCTGCTTTGTGGACCAGCCTCATATATTATCAGTAAGAAATAACAGGTGTCATGCTAAATTTTTCAAATATTATCTGGGTTATTTGAAGTGTTCACTAGGTACTTTACAATAAGTAAAATGTGTTTCTTATGCATCTGAATACTTTCTTCTCCATGCCTCCCATTGAAAGAGGATGTGTTTTTAGATACCTGTATGTCATGCTGTATGACTGCAATATTTTACCACTGGTACCTGCTCTCACAAAGAGTCCCTTCTTTTTGTCCATCAGACAACAACAGAGCTGATTTTTCACAACGCTGTGCTTTCTGTGTGTTTTGTGGTGCTGTCATGGATGTGTGCAGCGTGCTCTTTGACCCCTGTATTGTCACTTTCTGACAGCACCAAGATAGAGAAGGAGAAGAAGGAGCACGCGAGGCAGCACGGGATGATCAGGACGGAGATTAGCGGAGCAGAAATCGCAGAAGAGATGGAGAAAGAGAGGAGATTCTTCCAGCTTCAGATGTGCGAGGTTAGTTCAGCCAGTTAGTGTTTTTTCAGCTAAGTAATGAAAAAGTAAATAAATGCACCATGACACATGAAACCTGCAGCTTCTCCTCTGAGAATATGACTGCACATTGTTAATGGTGTCTATAACAGGAGGTGGAACAACACTGTAAAATAATACAAAGGACTTTAATATCCAAGAGCCTGCAAAAAAAACGAATGATTCAAAATGACTCACATTACATTTTAGTATGTTTCTGTTATTGTCTGCACCTCTTTTATGCTTAACTTTAATTACGCTTCACTTTAAAGCTGCAGATTCTTACTTTGAAGTGTGGAGATATAAGATGAAAGGGACGTATATGTTTAAGATGGAGACTGAGTTGCCTCTGCCTCTGACTGAACCTGGCCTGATGCCGTCTCACTCGATCTGTATTCAATCTTTGCAGTATCTTCTCAAAGTCAACGAGATCAAAATCAAGAAGGGGGTAGACCTGCTGCAGAATCTCATTAAGTACTTCCACGCACAGTGCAAGTAAGACATCCGAATGTGAATTTAAACCTGAAAAATCAAGTTGTTTATTGCGGAGTTCGAAATTGATTCTGATGTGCTGCTTGTTCAGTTTCTTCCAGGACGGTCTGAAAGCTGTGGACAACCTGAAGCCTTCCATAGAGAAGCTGGCCACAGATCTGCACACAGTGAGTGAAGCTCTGTTTACTTCACTCTCACATTTTTTCCCCTCTGTGATTCACACATTGTTTCTCCTCTCTTCTCTCTCCCTTCCTTTTGTTTTTCGTTTTCTCTCTCACGACAGATAAAACAGGTGCAGGACGAGGAGAGGAAGCAGCTGACTCAGTTACGAGACGTCCTCAAGTCGGCGTTACAGGTGGAGCAGAAAGAGGTAACACACACACACACACACACAAATGTACCGGGTGAACACACACTGTAAATTTACCACTTATGTAGGTCTAACTCAGGGTTGAGGTCCCACACCAAATGGAGATGCAGTTTTCTGACTTAATATTTTCTGGAAAAAACAAACAAAAGAAACAGTTTGATTTGCAGAAGTATTTCCTGTTTGCTTCTGACAACACTTTGCTTTTTTAACATTTGAGTGGATTTTTGCCGTCCCCTGCCCTGAGTTTAGTGAACTTTAAATATGCTGCAAATGACAGCAGCATCTCCTGGTCTCATCTGAAGATTGTTCTCTTCTCTCCTCTGCTGCCTTCGTCTTTTGTGAAACAAGTCTAGGAGAGTAAGTGGATTTCTTGAAAAAAAAAACCTTTTCCTGTGCTCATGTTGGTGTCATTTCAGTTGTAGTGCTAGATCAGCAGTTTGTCTTATTTCTGATTTATGTGTTTGTTCAAATATGACATAACCATGTTTAAATTCTTTGGTTTACTTCAATTGAGTTGAAATTTGTATAACTGTAGTGTCAAATGTTTGAGATTATCTTGTTAGTGGTGTGTGCTCGCTGATAACGGGACACACCAATGAAATCATTCCTCGTCCTCTCTGCTTCCCGTAGTGTTTCCACACAGGAAATGACATCACTCGTACAAAACATCCTGACCTTTGTTTGGTCTTTCTTTTCTTTTTTTTTCTTTTTTTTTTTGAGGTAGCTGCCGTTATGTTGCAGCCAAACCCGAAAATCCGAATGATGAATCCATCTAATTCAGTAAAGATTAAATCTCTTAAAATTGTATCTGGTCTTTTGATCAAAATGTGATCAAAAGGTTTCTTCTGATCTTTTCAGAATTACTAATGAGAACAAAATGCTAATGACAGCTTTTGGCTGTCTGCGATTTCAGACCCTTATTCAGGGCTCTTTTTATTCCCACCCCTCTCTCATGTGTTAAAATCATTCATACTCACAGCAGCAGCCTTCTCATTGTTGTTCATACTTGTCCTGAAATTCTCCTTAATCAGCAACTGCTTTTTGTGTAATTTTCAACATTTTAGGAAAAGATTTTTTATCTCTGTTCTCTTCTGTCTGTGTCTCTGTGTGTTTGTTTTCCCAGGATTCTCAGGTGCGGCAGAGCACCACCTACAGCCTGCACCAGCCACAGGGCAACAAGGAGCACGGCACAGAGCGCAGTGGGTACCTTTACAAGAAAAGTGACGGGTGAGTTTGTTTTCTTTTTAACTGTGTACAAAGATCAGATGTAACTTTGTAGTTAAATGTGTGTATAGATTTTATCTGTCTTTAGTGTCAGACTTTACATTTTTTTTATGTCAT
The DNA here is from genome assembly GCA_900303245.1 of Selene dorsalis. Classification (NCBI taxonomy): domain Eukaryota; kingdom Metazoa; phylum Chordata; class Actinopteri; order Carangiformes; family Carangidae; genus Selene; species Selene dorsalis. Next base: position 11,851 of record OMNW01018195.1, read on the forward strand.
CTGAATAATGTAATTCCTATTATGTACTTGAGTAATAGTTTAGTTATTTAATTTATCAGTGTCAAAAATAGGAAAAATTCCCATGATATTTTCTCAGAGCCTATAATGACACACTCTAGTAGCTTATTGTATACAAATGTATACAATAAGCTACATATGTTTAGTTTGGTCTCATAAATGATTATGCAAATATTCAAATGGAAACAAACTAATTTTTTTGCATTTTTACCTGAAAACTACTAAAGGATCACTCAGGATGGTCATTTTAACATACCATAAATCGGAGAAAGTCAGCAAATCTTCTGAAGAAGAAATCTCTGCTTGAAAAAATAAACCACAAAATGTTTATCAAAATCATTACAATTTTCGGTCAAGTGATTAATCAACTTATCATTTCAGCTCTAGACCAGAACCAGTGCTGCAGCATTTATATGGACATATGAGACATAAGACATATGCTGCTCAGCCTGCGTCATAACTAATGCACGGGGATCCCAGTTGTAACGTGATTATTTTAAATGTACATTGACTCACTGTACAACTGAACATGTGACACTCTCATCACTGCCCTCTGTGTTTTGCAGGTTGAGGAAGGTTTGGCAGAAGAGGAAGTGCACCGCAAAGAACGGATACCTCACCATCTCACACGGCACAGTAAGCAAACAGTCGCACCTTCTCCTCTCCCTCGTCTCTGTCCTGTGAATACACGACCAAGCACAGGGCAGGATCGGTGCGGATGGTCTGATTAAGACTCACTTAGACGCACACACACACAAACTGACCTCCACACATGCTTCATTTACTCCTTACCACCGTCACCCACATTAGTCTCAGCATCCTGGCTGTCGGCCCTCTCCCTCGCTGGTTATTATATTCCCCCATTAGCCATGAATGCATTACCGGCGAGCAACAGAGATCACAGGCCGGGTTCACAAGTTAGCATTCCTCTCACATCGCTGCGTCAGCAGAGTCTCACTTAACTCTGTTTGTTCCCATATAAAGATTTAACTCTGGGCCAGTCCAGCGTTCTCGCCAACATGGTTTGTCTCACACAGAGCGGCCTATCAGATGTTTCATTTGGCTCCAGCAGCAGTCAGATACGGTTAAACAAAACACTCTCACTCATTTATGCTGTTGCGATTCTCCACCCTCCCTTCTCTCCGTGCCTTATCTCTCTCTCTCTATCTCTGGCAGGCGAACCGGCCGCCAGCTAAACTCAACCTGCTCACCTGCCAGGTGAAACACAATCCTGAGGAGAAGAGGAGCTTTGACCTCATATCACGTAAGTTCTTCCTTCCTTTTACCACTTGTGCTATTTCCTCTTCATTTTATAGGTCACCTTCTTTATCTCTTTGTTTTTACTCCCTGTTGTTGGCATACCCCCCACACCCCCCCATTTTCTCTAGTCTGTTGCTCTTGCACTCAAATGCCTCAGTTTAATTAGCTCAGTTCTGGTAGGCAGCAGTGGCTCAACTGGAAGTCAAAATGTAGCAGCAAACTGTGGATGAGCTCATTTCAAAGGAATAAATCTTGACAAATTCTGCACACCTCAATTTAGGAGTTAGTTGCGACCCTAGAGTAAAACAACTGTGGAAAAAGACTCTACAGCTGAAAAGAATGAAAATAATCATTTTTTAGTTTCATTAATTTTCATCAGTAATTGAAGTCAGTTTTTAGACTGCAAAACTTTTTTCGCCATTGAAATTTCATTCAGTAGACGAATTAACTGAAATCATCTGCAAATTAATTGATGATGAAAATCATTGTTGGCAGCGTTTCTTGGTTTGTGATCCCAAATTAACTGATTTCTGTAACAAATGAATCAAATAGCAGTTTTGAGGTGCAACACTTTGCAGACTTTTCCCACATAATGATATTCAGTTAAATAATAGTAGAAGAGATGGTGGCTGTGTGATGGAGTGGTGAAACTTCAGCCACTGAAGAAACGACATAATTTACGTTGCTTGGATACAGTGGTTTAAAAATACCTCAGTTTACCTGGTCATTAGTAAGTGATTCACAGCTGAAGGCAGAAACAGGAGCTACAAGAGTTCAGTTGTTTGCTATGCAGGAGCTCAGCCTCAGTCTGACCTTTCAGTATGATATTTTAATCTCTTCATCTCTGCTGCTCTGGGATTAATGCCCTCTCTCCCTCCCTCTCTTTCCTCTACCACTTCTCTCCTCTGTTCTTTCATTCATTAATTTTCTCTTTTAGACGACAGAACGTATCACTTTCAGGCCGAGGACGACCAGGACTGTCAGATGTAAGTGCCTGTTCCTTCCTTCCCTTTACATGTGTATGTGTGTGTATGTGTGTTCAGGCTTGTGCCTAAGTGCATCCTGTTTACCACCTCCACCACTTTCCACACACTTCCTACCTCACACCCAGTCAGACGCTTGGCCTTGTCTTTACCTCCCACCCTCTGCTCATTAAATGCCTTTTACTCTCACTCCCCCCATTTTTTCCTCTCATTCCTGCACTCGTCCCTGCCTCTCGGCCTACTCTTCCCCTCTCCTCCCTCTACTTTTCCCCTCTTCTCTTTCATTATTCTGACTTTTATCTTACTCACATCTCCTGTGCGCCCCTCCCTCCTGTCTTGTCTCATGTCTTCCCTCTTCCAGCTGGATCTCGGTGCTGCAGAACAGTAAAGAGGAGGCATTGAATCAGGCCTTTAAAGGGGACCAGCATGTTGGCGAGAACAACATCGTGCAGGAGCTGACCAAGGCGATCCTCGGAGAAGTCAAAAGGATGACGGGAAATGACGTGTGCTGTGACTGCGGAGCCCCCAGTGAGTGACACAGATAGATGAGAAAACTGACTCCTCACAAAAGACGGACAAAACAGATTTTGTTATCTTAAAGGGAAGGTTAGCAGAGGGTTTTAAGACAGTGAAAATATGCACTCTGTAGGGGGAACTCCGTAGAGGACAAAAAAGTGACCAAAACAACAAAAAAGCGACCGACTTGCACAGCTCCCCTTAAAAATATAAAAACAGTCAACACTCTTGCTAGTTAGCATGCTGATCAGCAAGCACTGTCCCATGCTGTCACTTTTTTATAGCGACTCACTGCCTCCAATCTGCCCAGAAAACAATGCACTGCATTGGTTGAAGTTCTTGTCGAGTGACAGTCACCGCCATCTGCTCTGCTACACAGAAAACTTTGAAGCTCCTTTGAAATGTTGCTGTAAAAGTAATGCCCTTCACATGTCACAGAATATCTGAAGTTTTCAGTATTGATGTTCTGTTGGTTAAAGACCTGCAGCTGCGACCACGCGTGTTTCAAAAGTGATAGAGGTGCTGTTCATATTTTTTAGCACAGCAGTAGTAACTTTGATAACAATTAAAATCTTCTGACAGGATCAGCCAGTATATAAGAGTAATGATCAACAGCACTGTGGTTGAAATCACATTTCACTGATGGAAAGAATTCCTGGGAAAAGAGAAACATGTCACACAAGGAATCGTCTCTCCCATGGACTCAAGAGAGCACAATGCCAGTTCACCCTGAACATCAACACCCACTTCACAGATGCCATCACAGGGGACCAAGTCCTGCCACAGGTCTCCACATCAGCACATCAGATCCATCCTGTTCCCCCACCAATGCCTGTATCAGACCAACTGGTCTACTGGTGATGCAGGTAACATCTGTCCTGCTCCTGTCTCTAACCCACCTGGAAAACAAGGACGATCTCTTTAGAAACCTGTTCACACCTCAGCTCAGCTTTCAAACCATGTGACCACAACCACAGATTGGGAAGTTGAGTTCACCAACAAAACCACGGTGGTGGTTGTCATTAACAATAGGGAATTGCACTATGGAGAGGAGGAGGCTACATGGTGCCATGACAACAACCTCTCCTAAAATAGGGGATTAATAAAGAGTTATGATTATTGACCACCAGTGGAACTGTACCTACACCACAGCTCTCACCAAAAAGATGCAGCAACCCCTTTGATGTATTTTCATGGATAAAAATGGATAAATCCACTGACATATGAACTGCAATAGACGACTTGAAGTTGATCTCAACACTGAAACAAACAGAAATGAGTTGCTGCTTGGAAAAAGTGGAAAAGTGTTCTAAAAGTTTGTTCGGATGCATAGGGAAAGTGTTATGAGTGATTTATGAGCATAGTCATGAACTGAAGCAAAACCAGTGAAACTACTGCAAAACCACTGGTATGGTTCCTAAACTCCAATTTGGAAAATGAGAAATCTCTTGTAGATTGGATCCTCTTCATTTATGGAGATTTACTGTTCACTCAAATCGTTTATTTTTAATTTTTCTCCAGTTCTGCCCGCAGCATTTTCATGAGCACTATATGACATACACTTACAGCCGCATATACAGTGTATCTAGGCCAGACTTACAGATTGGCTCTGGCGCTTCCTCTTACATTGTCTGATAGTAAACCCTCCAGACAGTTATTACATTTCCACACAGTCCACAGCTCTCCACAAGGAAACATCAAAGCTGGCTCACATGCTCAAGAAATGACTTTTTGCTTTGCTGCTTTTTGCTCAAGGACAGTGTGTCACAGTAA
>OMNW01018196.1:14615-60821 GCA_900303245.1 Selene dorsalis
TTGTCTGTTTCCCTGGTAACACCAGGTGATTCTCCAAGGCAACCTCCACCCACAGAGCAGGTCTGCTGCATCCCCCTGTTCTGCTGCTGAATTATAGCCATGACACACACACACACACACACACACACACACACACACACATACACAGCTATCCACAAAAAGGCGGGTGTGTAAAACACCGGCATCACCTTAGCTACACACACTCACACCTCTCCTTGACCGAGTAAAAGGGTGCAGTGTAAAACAACACCATCCGTCCATATGCAACCTTAAACAGTGTGTGTTAGTGATGTATTGATGAGGTTACCTGCACCAGAATAGAAACAGCACAGTCAGCACAATATATTTTAAGCTTTCAAAAGTTCAAGTTATTGCAAGCTATGTTGGTGCCAAGCAGTAATTTCTTGCTAAGTAGGGTGAATTAATGTCTGTAATTGCAGAACTTTGGCTCGGTGGCTGTGTTTAAATCTTTCATGCAAGTGAGCCGTGGCTACCCCTCCCTCTCAACACACACGCATACATGTGCACGCATATACACACAATCATGGTGAAGTGCATTGCTGACAGCTGACTGATGTTGGCCCCATGAAGAACACTGATCTCCTTTAATTATACATGATATGTCACAGAGAAGGAGGAGGGAGAAAGGGAGAGATAGAAGGGACGGAGGGAGAGAGGAAGAAGATATACATGAGAAATGTAAAAATAGAAAGTGAGAAAAGGTGGTCAAAGGGGTAAATAGGAAGCTGAAAGTGGAGCAGAGAATAAGTGGGGGCGAGCGAGAGAGCAGAAGGTTGAGGAACGGGAGGAAGAGAGAAGGGAAAGAGGAGAGGGACAGATGGGAGGATGAGAGGAAAGAGAGTGGATGGTGAAGGGGAGAGAAGCTGAAAGAAGAGGAGGTCACTGTGTATTGATCTTGACATGTCTCTCCTGCAGCAGGTCCGACTTAACATTACCACTGAACATGAGAGCAGCAGGCTGGACACACTCACCCCCTGGCGCTTTAGACACACATGAAAGACACACTCACCTGCGGACACACACCCACATACCCATACACACACATACACACACACACACAGATCCTCTCCACCTGCCTTATACTTGGCAGTAAAGCTATTCTTAGTATACACCTTAAAAGTAATTATTCTCTGCTGTGAGCTGTAATTATGTTTTTCAAACCAGCACCTGAAACCTCTGTAATCTTTTATTAGCAGTATTTTTTAACAAAAGGGTTTCGATAACGTTGTTTTGTGTAACTGGTATTTCTGGTAATTTATCAAGTACGCAACTAATTAACGAATCAGCCACAGATATCAACCAGATTAAGTCAAGATAGATACAGTAGAAGGTGTGAAAGATAAAGTGTGGAGCGCTGGATAAGAGTTGTGTGGTGTGTTTTACCCATGATTGACTTCCACTGAAGCTCATACTGCTACGCACCTTGCTGTGTGTGAGATCTGACCTGAATGTCTGTGATCTTTGTGTCACTTTGCTAATGTTAACTTCCTGCAAATGTAAGATCAAGTGTGACATCCAATCATCCATTTATTAGTTCTTAACAGTTTACATTGATTTTTATGGTAAGGGCTTCTTAATTCAACCTTGGTTCATTTTGACCTTTGTGTTTATTTTAATCCTAATATCTTATATTGTATTTTATGCATTATCATTCCTAAGATCATCTGATGTTTCTTTTATCTTCCTAAAGTCATTTAGTTTTACTTCATTGTTTATAGGTGTTGTACAGAAAAAACTGGTCTTGCAGTATTTTTACAGTTGCAGTAATGAGACATATTACGCAATGACCATTGCAGGGATAAATCGATTTTTCAGCTAAAATTGCATTCTCTATTGCCTTGGAAATGTTCACGCTTATCATGGCTTTTCAAGATATTTTGAAGTCCTTCATTCAGTAAGGCTAATCCATGCAGTGCCAAGCACTGTGCCCTGGGGGACTTGGATATTGTACCCCCATGTCTTATGCAAAGTCAAGAACGGACGCCTTAGAGTCAAATTTAAGGAAATAAGGGTATCACAAGCAAACTGTTCAGCTGTGACGCATTTGTGATGTCACTGGTTTATGATGTTGTTCAATGTAGTGCCATCTTTGGCATCTCACCTACATATTCCCTTCAACAGAGAGCAGCAGAATAGACCAAATAAGAAAGATGCAGAGAGGGAATAAAATGAGCAAATAAAGTCGGAGATGGAGGTCCCCATACAGTGGAAAGAGAAGAACTGCTGCTGTCGAGCAGCAGAAGTGTAGCATGAGGAGCACAGGATGTCATGAAATATGTAGGAGGGAGCAACTCAGCACCGGAACACAAAGCCATTAAAGAAAGCCCTGGAAAACACCGTCAGCTAGAAATATAACTGTCCATTTCCTTATTGTGCTCGGATACGCAGGCATAGCTAAAAGCATATACACCGCGGTCACATTAACAATCTAGAATTCATGCATTGCACTTTAATGTTCTCAGACGTGTACACAAAGTTTAACACACTTTGGTGCTCTCAAAGCTGCAAGCACACACAGGTATACATGCATATGAGCACTAACACAGATGCAGTCACAACCTCTCTCCCTCCCTCTCTTCCTTGTTTCCTTTTCTCACGGTGCACTTTTGTAAATCATTGATTGGGTACATGTGGAGGATCAGTAAGACAGTTAGTCTGACATGCAGTGAGTGCTTTTGGTCTTTCAGGGTAAGGCAACAGGGTCATGGCAGCTGACAACTTCTTTTGAAGGAAACTCAGGAAAAGACGAGGTGCTGCTCGGAGCTGCTTTCACTCACTCCAGTCGCAACTCTTTTTAACTCACTGGGTTACCAACAAGCTGGTGTTGCTTTGAAGGATTTGCTGCAATATTGAGGGTATAGTACAAGTGAATAATATATTTCTATTTAGCATATGCATGTATGTATGTACTGTCCTTTATTAAAGACATAAGTTTTGATAATCACAATTTATACTTGAGCAGTTTTACAGGATTTTACTTTTACGTCTCTGGCAGCAGCTGTTGCTTAGGGTTGGGGATGCCCAAGAGTCAGGTGTGATCCACATAGCAGGCCCACAGGATCTAATTTGTTTGTGGAAACTGGGGAAATATATTTTCATTTGTTGACGCAGCCAAAACAGTTTCAATGTTAGATATCAGATTAGTCAGTAGTTGAAGCCATCTATCCAGTAACTGGATCCAGTCATTAGTTTTTATTTCTTTCATGTCAGTTTCCCACCTGACTGGGTTTCTGTTTTAAGGGGGTTTCAGTGAACTCCTCCACTCCAAGGCTTCAAGACACACCTACTGTAATGTTGCCAGACTGAAGGCTAAATGTTAAGACAGCTGCAGGCCAGAGCTCCAGTTCTGGGAAGGTAACAAGACAAAAACCACACAAAACTAATAAACAAAGAAGAGGAAAGACCAATTATTTTACCATAGGCTATAACTCACAGTGAATCTCCTGCAGATTGTAGATCATGATCTTGGCCACACCTTCATCAGTCTGCTCTCATACTCAGAATATGTTGTCTTTCCTGATTACATTTAACAAAAGAGTTTGCATGCATGCAAACATTTCAGACTTACATCCGTCTGTTTGTTTCCTTCTCTGGGTGGCACACTGAGCTGCATTTTGACATGAACATGTGAGTAATGGAAAAAGAGCTTTTTATTGAGTTACGTTATTCTTAAATCAATAAAAGGACTGGAACTACCTGAGTCACTGCGAGAAAAGATTTTCCGTCCCTCGTGTCGTTTCAGATTCCATTTTGAGCAAAACATGAATGTTTTATAAATGGTTCATAACAAATCATAATGCGGTTTTAAGTGTTTAGTAAGGAGTTATAGACAAATCTAGTAATAAACACACATCTGCTTACGATGACATCATAATGTCTTGTAAAGCATCTGTTAAATGTGTGTATAGGCCTACTGTGTGTGAGTAGTAAATAAAGGGGTTTAAAGTAAATTGTTAAATTGAGTGTAAAAATGTGTCTTCCTGTAAAAAATTGGGTATCTCTGCTTTTTTAAGACTTTATAAAAAATAGTGAGGTTTTCCTTATGCAGCAACTTATCAGCTGAGGGCTGTACAGGAGTGAGTGTCTGGCCTGTAGGGCAGGGACACTTGAAGGCGACATGGTGGGAACAACATGTATCATCAACAGAATTGAGAGGACACAAGTTAGCACAGCTGGATGCCTCTCTCCACACACACAGTTTGATACAACTGATAGAAATCAATAACCCAAACAGAGGTCCTTCCTGCCCATGTCATCAGTTCAATTATCACCACCACACCCATGGAGCTCCATCGTTCCCTCTGCCACCAATCAAACTTGATCCCAACTTCCCTCCATGTGGGTCATATCATGCACGGACCCCCAACACAGATGCGGGGATGTGGCTGAATGTGCTTTTTTCCTCCCCTCTCCACTACCTATCACATATGGGCAGTATGAAGCAAAGCATGCCACTTCTCATGTAAATCACAGCAGCACTGAAACTAGAAGAGCAATGCTCAAAATTTTCTTTGTCGAACCAAAATGACGATGCAGGGCTGTTACAGGCTTCAAACGAGGATGGTTTTAATTCACCGATATGAGGGAAATTCATCTGCTGCGTCCACGTGATTTTTGCAGTAATCACAGAGTGCACAATGCATGAGGTGGATGAGACTTGGACGTCTACCTGGATGCTGCAGGAGATCTCGGAGTCGTCCAGTAACCGGATCGTGCAGAGGACCTCCTGGTCCAAGGAGCGGATGCTGGGGCTGCGAAACCGGAGCATTTTCATCCTTCTGTCGATTCAGTTTCAGCTCCTCATGTCAGCGGATCCACGAGCAGAGCAGACGCACACGTAGACTCTACCCACAGGCTACACATACGGGGGACACACATACACATGTATGTGCGTTTCAGTCGGGTCTTGTCACCCCTTGTGACGTCCTTGGAAATGAATGAGTGGATGGAGAGATGGGTGGATGGAGAAGAGAATGGATGAATGCAACAGAGCGGGAGGGAGGAGAGCTTGCATCCGTCTCCTGCCTGCCCACTGATGGATCTACAGGAGGGAGGATGGCTTGTTCCCCTATTCTCTCTCTCTCTCTCTCTCTCTCTCTCTCTCTAACTCACACACACAGAGACATACAGACACACACACACACACACTTTTCCTGTCGTCCCTTTTTTTCTTGTCCCTGTTTCAAAATTTCAGCTTGAACCTTAACAGTTATGGTGCCACTTGTGTAAGATGGTAATTGTCACACATCCTGTGGAACTGTAGATATATTGCCAATTACATAAAGTTTTCTTTCTTAAGGAAAAATATAGCCACTCATTATTGTATCTTTTGCCAAGTTTTAACGGCGAAACAATAAGCTTTGTCTGGACGCCTTATTTTAAGGACTATTGATGAAGTTATTATGTAAGTTAGCCACAACAGTCAACGGGTGGAAAAAAGACAGTTGCTCACCCATATTAATTTGTATTGCCCTCGACATGTGAAGTACTGTAAACATCGAATGTGTTATGTCTGAGGCTTTGACAAATATATCACATTATTGCCGAGGACCTGTTTATTTTATTTCCATCAGTAATGACGTCCGAGGTAATTTAGTTGCTACGTAAAGAGAGCGCGCGGCCCCTTTAAATGCCGACGTAACTGACGTACTTTCGTGCGTCATCGCGTACGCAAAACAACCCGCGGCCAAGATCCGTGAAGTGTTTGATGTAGGAATGAAATGTAAGTGACTACTGATTCAGCGTCCATTTCACAGACTTACAGCTCTTTTTTCACCAAGACGAAAGTTTTGTTTCACTAAAACCAGTATAAATGTTCGTGTTGTTTTAGTTGGTGACTGTTATTGGGTGAAACCCGTTTACTGCGGGATGCACCTGTGCAAGGTTTCTTCCCGTCCCAACCGTAAGTGAAGATCCTGGTGCCTACGGCAACACCTTTAGTTCATTATTACACCAAGTCGCATCCAGCGGTTAAATGTATCTGCATTTACTATACAAGTAGTGCCTGCCCCCATGATACTTCATACTTTTGCTACTTTACAGTTTAGAGGGAAATATTTTACTTATATCTCAAGATTACATTATTCATTTGAGAGTTTTTAAGCCACTGAACTAAAAGCACTGGTATAAAAATGTGCATGATGAAGCAAAAGCAATAGTAGCATTGTAGATAGACAATACTGGGACATTATATTGTTGCAGCCAGTGAAGGTGCGTGACTTAGGGATCAGTATTTCCCTTAATCCATCACAAATCATCCCAAATTGTTTTTTGTTACATTTTGTATTTCAGTTATCATCTGCACATTAACTAAATTGTAGTTATATAATCAGTGTTAACACACACTTATAAAACACAATGATTTTTTATCATTTAAATTAACATTTGCAAGTACAGCTGAAAAGAAGCTGCTTTGTTATTCATGCAATTGTAAATAAATGATATAATGACACAACATGGATTTTTCTTCTTCATGAATCCACCATCAATTATCAGTGTTATTACAGAACCGGTTGCAGTACACAGGTGTCTGTTACAAGGTCACTATGGAGACGTGTAACTCCACACCACATTCGTGTACTGAGGCTACTACTGACAACTGGTTTCAGTTGTAACTGGTGGCACTTGGTAACTTTAGGGAATATTTGGTTGAGAAATTACCTACATAACTCATTGTGTTGCAAAATAACTGCAGCCTATCTGTGACAGTACAGCTTTGTCTTTAATCTGTAGAGGTGTCAGATTAAAGTTTTTTTTCTTTACTTCTAAAACAGTATCTCACTGTATCAGCTCTGTCTTTTTCCTTTTTCTTTTTTCTTTTTTTTACACAGAAGCAGCTTAGGGGCTTTACTAACTCTCTCTACAGACACTCAATAGCCCTCCATTTGTGCACACACGTTACCAGACCCTCACCTGCCTGTGTTTCCATTCATCAGCTGGGATGGCCACCCACAGGAGAACATAGAGAAGATGGCTCAGGGTGAACCGCTCACAGACGAGGTCAGTGTGTGTGAGTGCTGCACCGTTTCTCCACAGTCATGAGTAAATCCTCCCCTCAGACCTGCAGTGACACAAAGCTCAACAAGTAGTTGTGGTAGCTGCAAACAGCAGACAGTGAAAGCAGCAGAGAGGGAAACTGATCTGTTCCCTAACAGCCCACAATCCTAAAATTCAGTGGAGTCATTTATTTTTATTTGTTCAATATTTATCTTTTCCTCATCCATGCTGACTGTCAAAATAAAGGGAGACCTTCAAACAATTGACTGGCCGTCTCCCAAAAGATGAGTATACACGCTAACAGGCAGAGCAACGGCAGCCAACATTTGGCAGCAGTTAGCCAGTAGCGGTGTATGGTGGTTGATGATAACCTCCCACTCAGAAATCTGTGCTGAGTGGCGTGGGGGGGGAAGTGGGGGCTTGTTACGCCGAGACCTGCTCTGTCCAACGCTTTGGCATATTTTTAAAATACTCAACAGTTGGCAGTTTGAGAATAAATAATGATGTGAAGTAGAAATGTAAATTCAGGATTACTGTCAGGCTGAGGGGAAAAATGTGTCTTTCATGCCAGTATCAGAGTTGGCAGATTGACGTTGGCATAACCAAACAGGACATGAGTGTACTCAGAAGCTGGGATATAAGAGAGAGTGATTCCTCTCATTTGAGTTCAGCCCATGTTAAAGGCATTGCTGTATTAAACAAATGCCTCCAGTTTGTTTGTAACCAAATTAGGACTGATTCTGATCTCAGTGTCTGCTATGTCTGTTTGTCCCAACCTCTTACGCTCTGTCAGTTAAGTCCATTTAACACAAAATATTGTAAACTTGGAATATTTTGATATATGATTAAACCTTTGCAGGTTCTACAGCATTACACACATTGTACCTATAAATGTAGTTCATCAAACTATTTATACCTGTGTTCATGTGAGTCACTTCAAAAGTAAGATGGTGTCTTCTCTTGCTTTTCAAGAGAAGTTTTCTTAAGATTTATTTACTTTCATTAAGAGTGTATGCTGCATTATTTCACAAGCAAAAAGCCCTAAGATTAAGAACAGCTCTATCATTGGGGGAATTAATTTTTCTACCTTTATTGGACCTTGTATATCTTCTCTTTTTACTTTTTATGTGTTTTATTGTAATATGTTTTATATTTTATTGCTCTGTAAAGCACTTTGAATTGCCCTGGTGTATGAAATGTGCAACACAAATAAAGCTGCCTTGCCTTAGACAATAGAGAGAGAGAGATGGGTAATGATATGCAACTAAGGTCATCAAACTGGAAATGGGGCAGTTTGCAATCAACATTTTAACCTCTGTTCCATCATTTAGTATCTCTTAGAAATAAAGTATGTCTGCTACAATGTTAAAACATGCTGTTTACAACAAAAACCAAGTCCAGTTATTATGTTGTCTCAGGATCCATTACCTTGGCTTCTCAAACTACCTGAAGTCATTCAGAGGTAAAAGTGATATATGTACATGCACACACTCACACTGGCATGGAAAACACAAGATAGTTTTTAGTGACAGAAAAGGAGAAGATGATGGGTTTAAAGAGTGAGAGGGAGCTGAAGAGCAGACCAGCGAGGTAAGAATATGCAAGCGTGAAATTGTCAAAAAAGATCAAAAATATCAAGGATGGTTTTGAAAATTGAGATGAAAACCAGAAGAGTGAGAAAAGGGAGTTGGGGAGAGGGAAGGCAGACTGAGCTACTGAGAGAGGAAAGAAGAGGTGAGAGAGAAGTGAGAAATGTCTTTCTTAAGACGTCTGTAGCGACATCAAAGACTTCTTTTCCTTAAGTCTTCCACTCAGTCACACTCATTTTTCTGCTCATCCTCAAAACCCCTCCTTTTCTTTCCACCTCCTTCTTCTAAGCTGTTTGTGACCAGAGTTCACTTTGTGTTTGTTTTCCTGCTGTTGCATTTTTTACAACATTTCAGTGCCCTCACTTACTACCTGTATGTGTGTGTGTGTGTGTCTTCCCACCTCAGAGAACGTTGTTCAGGCTCTGATGATGTTGTGGTGTGCTCTGCCCTGAGAGGCCTCTACAGACAGGTCGTGCTCCATGGCTCCAAAGCCCTCACTCTGCCTTCTGGTCCAGACCAAGAAATTCCCGCTCCCGTTGTTCCAGATGTCTTTTTTTCTCTTCCTACACAGTGACTATGATCTCATTCACCAGAGGATGATGTGCCAAAGGGGACATTACATGAAAGCAGACATGCTGCGTTCCCAGTTTGATATTTTAGAGCGTCCGTCCGAAGGGGAGAATGTGTTGTCACTAGGCATCAGGAAAAGTATTACTGATATGGCCATGGAGGTCGAAAAGCACATTATCAGCCTGAAGTCCTCACCAGTGATGTCTTAACCACCACATCACGTAAAACAGAGCACATCATCATCATCATCACATCTTCAACTGTTTCTAGGGATGGCAGTGTCGGTCTTCTCGGTACGTTCACCACAGACTGAAATGTCTCAACAACTGCTGACAGTTTGCCACAGCATTCATGCAGCCCACAGGAGGAAGCCATCTACCATCTACTGCCATCTACTTAATGGTCTGGCACAAAATCATGTGCTGACAGTCAGATGATGTTCCCTGATATTCTTTGATTTCTGCTATAAGGTAAACATGTTTAGCCTTTATTGAAATACACTATATAACAATATTGACCCACTCCTGTATCATGGATGTGTTACATGATTCAGAATTGAACCATCATCCTATAATTGTAATAATTTTAATTTGTTTAATTAATAATTGCATGAATAAATTCAAGCCAGTTAGATTGACCACATACAATACAGGTCCAAACCTAGTTCCTCTATATAAAATCTGGTATAGACATTGAGAGTCCTTACAGAGGGGATTGTAATAACTGATATTTCCCTGTACTTTCATCTTGTGCCATCACCAGGTCAGAATTATATACTACATACAATACTTCATTTGTGGCCTTATACCCACAGTGACACTCCCATCATCCTCAGTGCTATCGTTGTGACGTTGTTAAGATCCAGAATTCATGTCCACTCCTCATCTGGTTCATATTAATTTAGCATAGGTGAGAGGTAAATCACTGTCACAGTGGAGCTACAGCATCACAGAGCAGCTTGCAGAGCTGTGGGAATTTAGGTTTGATCTTGTCATTAGCACTTCAGTAGAGAATGAAGTACATAATTTGTGCAATCCTGTGGCGCATCTGTGATTCTGGAAACAACTCATTAGAGGAAAACATATTGCAAACAGAGTCTTAAGTGGCGTTCCACAACATGCAGCAGCGTCGGGACCAAAATGGTTGTTTTTTTGTTATTGTTGTTTTGTCCAATAATGCACACAAAGATCTTTACTGCTTCAATCAGTTTGTAACAGACAGGCAACATGTACCAAGGCTGCAACTAATAATAATTTGCAGTATTAATCAATTTGCTTTATTTTGTGCACTGATGAATCTTTTGGTTTTGGTTTACAATATATCAGAGATTGATGACAGACTTATTTTTAATCGATGAACTAAATGCACCAGCACTACCTCCGTCTGTCAAACCCAGTTAGTTTAATTAGAAATAAAATCTTCTCAATCTAGAAGTAAAACCTTATCTCTGGAAATGTTTTCCAATTTATTGCTTGAAAAAACTGTATCAATTTCAAAGTAGCCGCCAATGTATTTTTCTATGTCAGGGAACAGATTTATCAACTCATGACTTCAGATGAACAGAAAATAAATCTTTTTTTTCCTTAATCCCTGTGAAGTTAATTTAAGTTTCCTAAAGTTTATTTATGTTTGTCAAACTTTGTTCCAGCTTGGTTTAGAAGAAAAACTAGAGAAAATGCCTGTGGAAGCACATGTTTCTGCCACCAACTGTATCATTTCACCACTTCTGCGTCATCTAGCTCTGACCTCTAGGTTTTAAATTATTTTGTGAGATCTTTTCCATTTTACCTTCAGCATCACAGGTTTCTCACCTGTTCCTAAACAAGCCTGTTCCCGAGTACTCAACAAAAGGTTAACCATTTTTATGATATCATTCTATCTGTTAAACCAAGTTTCATGCACTGACACGAAAAGCACAATCTTCACACTGAGTATGATAAAATGACACGATTAAAGGGATTTGGATTGAACTCATGACCGCTGCACATCGCTGTGAGGTTTCTCCTGACAGTAGGATCTTAATATGTAAAAGGTCAGATCAGGTCAAAACTTTGTGATCCCTGTTTCTTTCTCCATAGGCAAAAACACGCAAACACACACAGGTGTTTGTGAGCTCAGTGTTTCCACACTGTCCCTCAAACACACACACACATACACACTCTCTCTCTCATCTCTACTCAGCACTGTAGAGCTGTTTTGGTGGTGTGACTCATCTTCAAACCTCAACCCGAATATTTTAGGAGCTTCTAATCCAGAAAAACCCCCTTGGCTACTCTCATATCTCACACATCCAGGCGAGCCAGCACACACACACACACGCACACAGAGAGATTAAAACACCCTCAGTCTGGCAACAGCAGACATACGCGCACAGGTTGACAAGTGGATCACATCCACACATATCTGATGTCGTAGTGTCTTGTTTGTTAATCCACTGGGTCTCAGAGAGGGGACACCAAAGCAGCAATAGAAAGCTGACACAGAGCCACTTAACTGTCCACACAACTGTTTCTGATGAAATCACCTGTAAATATGACTTTGTGCTTATGAGATATTAGTATCAATTAAGCAATTACATAACTGCTATGTCAGATCTTTGATTCTACAACACTGCTGGTCTGAACATGTAGATATAAATTTGAAGGCTCATGTTATGCTACACCTAAAGTAAATTAGAATAATAACAAATTAATTTTGAAAACTGCAGTGTGACGTTTTGTCGCTGCATAATTCCAGCTGTGCAAACCATGATAACTGGTGTTAGTGAAAAAGTTAGGTGTAACTGCCCCCTGCTGTTTATGGTGAAAAAGTTCAAGTGTAGATATTAGTGACAGCAATCGCAGAATAGCATGGTAATATACATGTGTAAGAACAGTTTTAACATTTATTTGTTTTTCTATTATAAATGACTGTGTTTTTATCAGTCACAGAGGATGACACACCACTTTGTGTTTGTATCTTTATTGAGACTGTCGTGATGATGCTGTGTGATCTCCACACCAACTCTGGTTACAGCATTGTGTTTACAGTCTCTCAGACATTAAGGAGCTGATCCTATTCAATTAGATATAAGTGTAAACTTGAACATCCTCTGGATTTGAATCTGGCTGAACTGGCTGAATAGATTAGGTGATATGAAGCTGGGTCTAGGAAGTTGTGATAGATATTTCTCCTATTTTCTGACATTTTATATACTAAATCTCTAATACATTGCTTGTAAAAGAAAATAACTGCCAAATCAACAGATTAATTGATGATATAATGAAATAAAATATGAAATAATAATTTGTAGAACACCTGAAAAACAGGCATTCAGTAGTAGTTACTGTACTGTTAACGTAATGCAGAACAGCTGAATTGCAAGAAACATTTTCATAACTGAAAGACAACAAAATTGTGTTGACAGACTGAAAAAGACACTGGAAGAAAAAGTCAATAAGAGTAGTATTCAACACCTTTTACTGGCAGCTGGAGGAGTGACAGTATGTTGCTCAGTTGTTGTTAAGTGAAATGTTGCATCTAATCCCAGGCATTAGTGGTCAATGCAGTGGAAGACAGTTAGGCACAAAGGGTTCCTAAGAAGTGGCTCACCTATGCAAAGTGAATCATTGTTGTTATCATTATCATAAATATTACTGTAATCTTTTTTTCCACATCTGGACTTTTTTTCTCTTTTTCTTTCATGTTTGTGAGAATGTGTTAAGAAGATTATCCCTCCAAATATGAGTTCCTGTGCCCATGTCTCATAAACACTGACATTCAACATATTTGAACACATCTTTTAAATGAGCTGAGTTTAACTCTGCAGACAAAGGGTTATCTGGTGTAACTGCCATGTACACAACCTCTGCTGAACAAAATGCAAGAGCAGCAAGGGGGATCAGAAAGACAGCACTCAGCTGATGACACTACTGGCTTAATCTGAGAGTATGAATCTGCTATGAGCTTCCAAGACATCTCAGTGTCTCTCTGTGTCAAAAGCTTTCATTAGACTCAGGTATCCAGGTGGTAGAATGAGAAGAGGCTTGAGGTTCATAGTGTGTCTGCTAAGAAATCAATAATACATGACCTACCTCTGAATATTTATGCAGTTGCTCCAAGTATACAGTATGTGAAGTGAATTTAAGTACATGAACTGACCTGCACCAGTGTAGGTCACTGATGAAAACATTATTGTATTGTTATGTTTCTACTTAAATATTAACTCAAGTGTTCATTCTGGATGTACAAAGTGGAAGGTACGTCATGTCATGTCTATAATGTATTTTTGTTTATAATATATACACTATGCTCAAAATCACAAATTTGTCTCAAGGGGCTTGATGGTCTGGTGGTCTATGCCAGCCACTACCCTTACACCTTCAATTCAAATAAGGTAATACGTGCAGAGCATAGTATAGTGAAGGTGACTTTGATGCCAGGATTGAATATTCTTTACTACAGTGTCACTACTACTACTGCAGACAGAGGTCAGTATGTGAAGTTAGGGAATGAATATTAGTATGTCTTTGAAAGTGCAGCAGTAGAAATATGGCTTTGCATGTCTTTAGTGTTTGATTACTGTAAAGCACTTTATCTTTGTTGATGATCATCATGTAATGATGAATTTATATGCAAATGTTGCTACGTGTATTAACTTGTATGTGTGTGTGTGTGTGTGTGTGTGTCAGAGACCAAGCAGTTGTTGTATAGCAGTGTTGAGGTCTCCTCCTGTCCTGATGAGGGCCTGAAGGTTTGCCTGTACGTCTCTGAAGCCCATTGAGTTCAGATGCTCCAGCTCCTCCTTGAACTCAGCCTCCTGAGGACGTGCCTGACAGGACAGGAGAGGAGAGTTATTTGAAGTTGCAGCTGTTATATTAACATGATCTGTTCACGCCAAACCCTAGACATTAGACTGGGTGTAGTCACACTCTATAAGGTACTGTTGTGTGTAAATACTTGTGAAATTGTGCTTTCTACAGTGAGTAATGAACTGTTATAACTTAAATATTAGACAATTGTTGTCTCATACTCGTGGTGTTTGTGGTAATAATAAAAAAAAGCCTGTCATTGTAATGCGAGCTCTCCATTTGCCTTTTGGACTTAAATGTTATTTACTGGTGAAAAAATTAGTTCAAATCCTTTGCAGGACCTGAAACAAGGTTATAATGAGGAAAGACGAAGGTACCCCATTATTGGTATTAGCCAGTGCCTGTAGCATCTGTTGTACAAACTGCTGCTGCTGCTCTGTCACCGTGGCAACCTGAGGACCATTTCCTGATTGGCTGTTCAGAACAGAGTCAGATGCGAGCTCTGGGGCAACATTAACACTGGCTCCAGTGTTTCCAAGACCAGTCCTGCAAGAGGGTATGGAGCATCACTTGTGAAATGTTTCACAGTAAATTCAAAACACAAATCATTTACCTAAAAACCACCCTGTTGTTACTCACGCAGGTATGAGGGCGGGAGCCTCTGTAGCCAGTGTCTGTAGGCCCTGCTGGATCTGCAGAACAGCCTCCATGGCTCTGGGGTTTAACATGGCTGAGAGCAGCTCTGGACTCTGCATCTACAAAAGAGTCATGATTATTAATCAAGCTATTAAAAATAAACACTGTGAGGTAGTAAAAAGTCAAAGCTGGATGCATTTAATACGTGACATTTTATCATAATGTGTGTTGCTGTTTCAAGATGGCAGAGCAGTGAAGAGTTAAATGTAGTAGGGGGAACAAACAAACCTGTTGCAGGAAGAGAGGGAGCTGCTGTCTCATCTGCTGCTGCAGCTGAAGATTTCCTGAGAACAAAGGGTGGCTTAGCAGCATCTGAAAGAGGCAGTAATTGAGAGCAGTCTGGACTATAAGACCCATCTGAGCGAGTATAGATTATGGGGATACGTTAACTAAAAGTGCAAAGAGGTACTGGAGCCTAGTTCCAGACCTCTGATTCTGACCATATGATTTTGCAGCCATTTGTATTCTGCTGGTTTAAGCCAATTATCTGCAGCTGAATTCACAGTATAGCTGCTCTCATTTATATGTTTGTCTGTTTCAAGTTCTGTGAAATAGAGCCTGAGACATGGTGCATTATGACAACATGTTTACCAGAAACCACTTCTAAAATGCTGCTCTTCTCTGCTAAAATCTTTTTTTTTTTGTTTAATTATCACACAAAAAATGATCACACAAAACCACCAGTCACCAAACACATCACCTGTGCAGCCAGATCTGGGTTCTGGCCGAGACAGTTCAGAAGACTGCTGACGTATGGCCCAGACAACAGGCTCTCCATCACACCTGGACTGGATGTGATCTCCTCCAGCAGTGACTGCATGCCTGAGGGAAGGGGGTGGAGACCAGATAGATTTTTTTCAAGGCACATTAAAATGTATAATTATAGCTTGAGAGTACAAACACACACACAAAATAACCTTAAATACATTAAAAGACAAAATAAGAGAGATCCAGCTAAAACATGGATTTTGCGGTTTGCCATATGTTTGGTTGCCCCACTGTTTCATGTTGTTTATTTAGGGCCAAGAATTTCTACTATTTCAATTTGTGTGGTCAAAGCAGGAGGATGTGTATCTTCTTGCCTGCAGTGTTGTTGCTCTGAGGGTTTGGATCAGCTGCGGGTGTGGCAGTCAGTTCTCTGAGAGGATCTGTGGAGCGACTGGAGAAGGCCGGTGTCTGGTCTCTTTCTCTTCTGGGTGTGTGTAGATTCCCAGGGGAGGACGTCACCACTACAGGTGCTCCTGTCTGGGTTTTAAAGGGAGTGATAACAGACAGTGAGTTAAAATACACAAGATTGTTTTAATTTCATCAAAACAGATACTTCAGGGAAACATCAACTGCAAAACTGTACAGTACCTGTGATAGTTTGAGATTATGTTGCTGTACTTTTGCTTCAGTCTTCTGAGAGGCATCAGAGTCATTCGTGACAGTTTCAGGGTCGTTCTGCTCTGGTTTTAAATTGTTTAATGCTCTGTCTTCATTATGCATCACTTCCTCTATCAGGTCAGGGTTTCTGATGAGCTCCAGCACCTGGAAATGGAAGCAAGAGCAAGAAGATATAAAACACGTGGAGAGAACTCAGAAAGAATGAGGGAGAGACAGTGAAATGAAAGATGGCCTTAAAAGAAAACTATACCTGAAAAATACACTTCTTTTTTAAGTATATTTTTGGGTATTTTTTGCCTTTATTTGATAGTATAGTAGAGAGAGACAGGAAATGGGGAGGCAGAGAGAGAGGGAGAATGACATGCAGTAAAGGGCTGCCCGATGCGGGATTCAAACTGGAGCCGACTGCAGCAAGGACTGTAGCCTCTGTGTGTACTAGCACCTGTGCGATGATGTCCGTGTTGTTAAGCATGTCTTCCACCTCCGGGTTTGTCTCTAGGAGCTGCTGGACTTGGGGATTGGACAGAATGAGCTGTCTGGTTATTTGGGGGCTGGAGGCAGAGAGGGTGCTCTGCACAAGGGGGCTGCGGAGAACAGAGCGCATCATCTCCGGGTC
Organism: Selene dorsalis; assembly: GCA_900303245.1. Taxonomy (NCBI): domain Eukaryota; kingdom Metazoa; phylum Chordata; class Actinopteri; order Carangiformes; family Carangidae; genus Selene; species Selene dorsalis. Next base: position 31,280 of record OMNW01018196.1, read on the forward strand.
AGACAACAGCTGCTTCTCCATCTGCCGCTGGACTGCAGGGAAGAAGCCAGGTCCATTGTTTGTCAGGCCAAGACTCTCCAGTCCTTCCACTGTGGGAACAGGGTCAGATCAAAAGTACAGAAGAAGAACACTTGAACAAATATGAAGTGCAACTGTGAAATTTTAAAGGCAGAAAACGAGTTTCAGTGTTTTGTTGTTCTTACCAAGACAGAGAGGAGAGGTGGGAGATGGTGTGAGCATATCGTGGTCAGAGTCCAGAACATCTGTGAGCTCTGACTGGACTGTGTCTGAGGCTGGGTCACTGGTGGATGCAGCAGAGGGTCGCCGAGGCCTAAGAGGAAGAAACTCAACCTGAATCTAAACTTTCAGGTGTCTTATTAGAAAAGTGTGTGTACATATATGTGGTTTTTGATCAAACAATCTAAACAGGAAGTTGAAGACTGGCACTTTCAAAAAATTCATTAAAGAAATCCATAAAACAGAGGAGCCATTTGGGTGGTATACTGTGTGCTGATCTGATGTCTGACCTATGACCTGTGTACATATTTTTGTATCTCATACTGACAGTGAGTGTTGCTGTCCATCACACAAACTGATATGTACTGTTGTAGTAGCATAGTTGCAATGCAAGGATTTTAGACAACATTTTCTGGAGTTACTAAATGTAACATTTACTATATACTGCTGATTTCATTTATCATTGACATGACAGATTAAAAGGATCCTCTGGGAGTGCTAGTTTTAATCAAAAGTCCCTATTTAACCAAACTGGACAAAAATGGAGCACAGAGACACGTGACTGCATATTTTACAAAAGCATGACTATCCCTTTAAACTAACAAACCTCTGAATTTTTCAACACACAGGCAGAAGCAACTATTTTTGTCTGTACAGATGCACTCCGTCACAAATGAACATGTTTTTATCAGGCTGAGTCTGATGACGACAAAAACACGTGTGTGCGTGCGTGTGTACCTTCGGATCATGCAGAGACTGACTGTCTCATTCTGGCCTTTCAGGTGGCTCAGGATCTCTGCCTCTCTGAGGACCCGGCCGGAGTGGATCAGCACCAGCTGCTCTGCCGAGGCTCCCAGACGGTCTGATAGATCCCATTTCAGCTGAACCCACCACACACACACACACACACACAGTAAACACACAACAGCCAAACACACTGCATAGCACAGCACCTAATCCCACAATTTAGCAGGTTTTAATCACAATGCTCAGTTTATAAACTTAGAACCAAAGGCTAAAAAATAATAAAATCACTGCGTATCAGTTCTGAACCATTTTACGCACGGAGCCTCCAGACCGCGAGGCTGTCTGCTCTCCTCACCTGTCTGACGGTGCAGTCTCCTCTGACGGTGAAGTTTTTGCTCTCCGTGAGACTTTTGACGGCAACGTGGATCATCTCGGTCCTCTGACTTGCAGTCGGTGATCTCAGCTGATCCTTCACCGCGTCTGTCATGTCGGTGCTGTCCGGGCTCACGGTGGAGATGAGCGGACCCAGAGTGCAGCGCGCAGTCCCAGTGCGGAGGTTCGTGTTTTGGTGGCGATGACTCGGCAGAAAGTTGTGTGGATGCGTGCAGCTCTGACCCGACTGCGCAGGAAGGTGCACCTACAAATCTACATCTTTCTGTTACGTGATGGGAATGACGCGCCTTTTATTTACAGTTGTTTACACAAAGGCCACTGCCAGCGGTTAGAGAAATTATTTCATGACTGTTGTAATGACGAGACTCAATTTAAAGAAAGTAGACCGCAGAATTAATCAGCAGTTTTGAGACCAAGGTGTGATGCACTTTTTTTTAAAGAAATCTCTCTCCAGTTAAAATAAAACATGTTTTAAGCCTTTAAAAACAAAATCATTGTCAAAATGTCTCCACTATGATCTGAAGGTCAAATGAATCTGTGTATCCTCTGCACTTCACTTGTTACATAATGCTACAAAAACGTTTAAGGGCTGAAATTTGACAAAAAAAAAGAAAGATGATCTTTAATGTTACAAAACATAGTTTCCTTTCCCCATCACAACATAATATGGGGTTGAATATCATTTGGTTAAAATTAACATCTTTCTAAATTGGCTGATAAGTTTTGATCCTTTTTGAATTCACACAAATGTGACGCATTGCACGTGGTACTTGAATAAACTCAGTTTTAAAATATACTCCATAGTTAAATTAATTCAAGATTGTTGGGGCTGTGTTTATTATTATTGCTGTATAGTTATATTTACCATTTCAGTGGTTTTGTAAAATCTTGACATTCAAAACAACATATCAAGGAATGGAATAGTTTTGTTCACTGAAAAAGTACTTTATTTACTTAACAGTGACTAAACAAAATAACCAACAATTTGGCATTAAAACCCACAGGAAGAGCTCGGGCACACAACCATCAATACTTACGATGCAGTGACACACTTGTGCCTGCAGGGGGCAGCGGTGTGTGCCCTGCTACCATTGCAACACAAATTTCGAAGTCAATCAAGTTTTGAAGTTTAATTCTTGTCGTGATCAGCTGTGTAATACATGGAGTGTATACTGTCTGTCTGTGTGTGCATGTCTGTGTGTAATTAAGGGAGGCATGCATTTATGCTGACAGAGTCCAAGCTAAAAAAACAAAACAATAAAACAACAAAAACAAAAAACTTAAAAGAAAGAAAACCCTGATTGTGATCAGTAATGCTTGTCTTCATTTGTTCATTCATTCATTCATTTATTTTTTATATTTAAGCATTTTCCTTTGGAAACCTTCATAGATCTGTCTCCGAGCCTTTCTTCCCTTTCTTATTTCCCTGCCAAACATAAGCAAAAGGAAGGACATAATTATTTAGTATTTACTTAACTGAAGGCTGTGTGTTTTTATTGACCCAATTCAAGTTTAAGGTCAGTCAAAAAAAAAAAAAAGAAAGAGAAAACACATGAAAAGAAGAATGGGCCTCTAGGCCTATGTCACATAAAATCCTTAATTAATTAAAGATGGAATTCAAAGAATAAGGACAAAGAAGTTCAAACTCTCTGAAGTGAACTGAGACTGATTTCACATCTACTCTGACTCTCTATTACTTACACTGTAACTTTTCTCACTTCATCTGACCTACTGGCTTCTGTTTCTGTGGTCTATAAAGAGGGAAAGAAGGAACATGCAGGCATCTTGTCTCTCTGAACCAAAAGTCTGATAACTGAGATTAAAACAAATTCTTATTCTTCCCTGTTATGGCAAAATATCCACACATCACTCCCATGTAACAAGAAACTGAGAAACATGAGGGTTAATTCTCACCTGATGTTTCGGCTGTTCTGACTGCAGACCTTTGACTTTAGATCTTTCTTGTTCAAGGGCACCATGTAGTAATGTTACCTAAAAGAAAATGCACATAAAATGTACAAAAATCGGACACAACCAGATCTCTCGCTCACAATCTTGATCTCACTACAACACACCTGTGATGACAGTTCTTCTTTTATATGTAGCAGCTCTTCTACCTGTAGAAGGATTTCTGCTTTATCTTTCACTGAAGGAGACAGATAAAAGACATCAGACAGATCACATCACATCATTTGGTTTGGTTTGGTTTGGAAAAGGCAGGAGGCTGTAATTTTGACAATGTTGGACTTACTTTCTCCCTGCTGGAGCATCTTCAGCAGCTGGGAATTTCTTGCTTTCACCTCTTTGTATTTCACCTGCCAAGTGAAGATGAAAGACCAAAAACCTTATGTAACAATTGAAAGGCTGGACTGGATTTCTTTTTCACTTCTTTCAGAGGTGAAACATCTTCAAGGACTGAAAAAGAAAGTCCAGTTGCCTTCAAATTTAACACCTAGTGAAGTGTTTGATACTCAACAGGTTAAAAAGACATTTCCACAAAGTTGTCCATATTCTGTCTCTCTCAACACTCCAGCTTTTCTGCTCTGGGTGATTTCTGGATGACTTTCTTGCCACCTTACACACTCACATAGTGTCATGTGCAGATTTTTAAGCACAAACTAAACCATTTAAAATGAAACACAAGTTAATCATCACCTCAATGCTACCTTTCCTTTGGATCCATCACTTAAAACCAAGGATCAAGCTGTTTGTGTATCAATTAAATAAGGACTGAGGTCTACAGTATACCAAAAGAAAATGACCTGCTCTCATCAGTTTCATTCAAACTGTGGACCTCAGTTAGAGGAAAGTTATACACTCTGAACTGGTCTACATGGACATTTCTCTGTACTGTTCTGACAGTTAGTTTAAAATGTTTAAAGAAAGGAGTGATAAAATACAAAGCAGCTGCAGCAAGCTTGTTAGATTAAGTGCTGCAGGCGACAACCGCACACTACAGTTAACAGAAGAGCACCTATTCCACAACGAAATGGGTGAAATTATAATTTTCCAGAGAAATTTTAGAATCACTGCTGACCTCCCACTGTGAGATTGTCTTCTTTAGCTTATCAATTTCCTGGTCTTTCTTCTCCAGTTCGTACTTCAGTTGCTCTGCCCGAGGGTCCTGATGGGGATAATAGGAAGAAAAGAGCAAGTGAGGATAAATTCATTCTTCTCACTAACTTAGCAAGTGGAGCTGCAAGTGGAAACAAACTTTATGTGGAGGACTTCGCGTTCACTCAAACACCAGAAAATGTGCACACTGTCAGCTCTAAGGGGAAAAGGATGTTCATCTTCACACACAGGCAGCTAGATGAGTATTTTGTTGTGTGTCTCTGTCCACTCACTGGTTCGTGCTCTGTGGACGTGTTGACCTCTTGCCCCTGGCTGTTAGCGTCCTGTTCACGTCTTTTCTCCTGTTGGATAATCCGACTGACGTCATCCTCCAGTTTGTTAAAAAAACGTTCCTCCTGTCCGATTCCTAGTGCCAGGTTAGCTGCTCTGGCATCCTGGAAGGGAATAAGGTCAGTGTCTTACATCACTCATGGTAATGAGCCCCAGCTCAACCGTGTATTATGTGCATATTAATAGATTTTTTACTGTATATTTATACAGAGCACATTCTTGCTCACCTCTTTTTCTTGTTTCTTAGTTGCATGTTCTGCAAATAGACAAAATACATTGATAGGCTATAGTTTTCTGAGTAAAGGATATGTATTATAGGGTTTTCAGCGCAAAACAGTAATATGTTGCAGTGTAGGATATGAACTACGGGAGATCCTAATTTAGTGGTTTTTGCAACTAATGGGTAAGTTTCTCTCACCTACACTGCCTTCAGCCTGGAAGTCCTGCAGTGAAACTGTTTTCTTGTCTTTTGCCTGCTGATTCTTCTTTTTGTCCTTCTTTCCTCCACCCTCTTTTCCTCCTCGTGACTTTGGTGAAGATGTGTTTGTGTTGTTCTGATGAATGAAAGCACACCAAATGATGTAAACTCAAATTATAGCTGAACTTTTATCAATTCAGAATCACAATTAACTTCAAACTAAACTAAAGGAGGCTTAAAGAATGAAACCAGAAACCAGAAACAAATTTGTTTTGTCTCTACTCCAGTGCTCCATCTGAAACTGTGACGATGAGATTAAATTGAAGACGGAATTGAATTTGTAGCATGTCAGGTGAATAGAATACAGCTTTCATGTTTTCATATAAAAAGGATTATCATTTCTTCATAACATATCTGACGTGGACATAAAAGCCTCCAAATTTAAGTCAGCATTTTAGCATGAATAGTTACTGACCCATTAACTACAGATTCTGCTGTGAAAAGACAGACAGATGCAGCTCAGTTGTGTTAATAATGAAATATTTCTTCTCAGTGTTGATGTTTTCTGTTGGCTGAAAGGGTTTTTTTGTTATCACACATTCAGTATCTGCAGTAAGTTCCTTTCAAAGGCAGTATAGTCGTGCGTATGTGTAAGCAGCGTACCTGTTTCTGTTGTTCGTATTCCAGTTTACTAAGAATCAAAGCCTTTTCCAAGTCTGCCTCATATAATTCAGACGTTATCTAAGAAGAGAGCAGGTTAAAGCAACAATGTGCAAGAAAAAGTATTGGAAAACATAGATAGAAAGTTAGACAATCAACCCATGCACATATGGAGGTTGCCGGTACAACCACTGCCTCACTGCTGACATGTGAACATGTGATCTCATATCAAGTTTGAATCAGACCATGTCCTGCCTGTGGTGCTGTGGTTATCCTGGTTTCCTCACATGTTCTTAATGGGAGTGGTTCTCTCTCTTACCTGCTCATCCCTCTGTTTCCACTGCTGCCACCCCTCTGAAGGCATGCTGTGGTCCCCTGATGCAGGGCTTAGAAGTTCACTGGCTATCCCAGACAGTGTCATACAGGGAGGCGGGGCACAGGACTTCTGAGGAATCTTCTTGAAGGCCAGATTACGTAACTTGATGGAAAGAGATAAAACTTAATCCAAACACTGACTTGATATGACCATTATTGCTCTATTATGAACACTACCATGCTTTGTAGTTTTCTTGAGACGCCATTTTGTGCATGAACAGTAACAGTTTTGAGTCTGTCTAAACACTGATGACAATTTTGTTATTCACTGTTAACTTTAAACTTGACACTACTAGTATAAGCACTTTCACTATTGTACTTAGCAGTAGTCACAGTGTTTGCATATCTCACAATGAGATATCGAAGCATTTTAAATCTTATATTACAGCCTTTTATAAATACAATTTAGAACATATTTTTACTTAATGACACATTATCTTGAGAAATTTGAAGGAAATTAATTAACTTCCTTTGCAGCTGTTGAAGACATGCAGATGCTGACATTTTTACTTCAAAAAACATCATGGTAATTGCAATAATTACTTTTCTGTAGATAAACTAATCAAGCTCTACATTTTAATGCAAACCACACTGCATATTACATTATTACTGGCTGTTTTGTATGAAAACCGACTGAGTGATATGAAGACAATATTTTGTAATGTTTATCAAGGCAGCACAATTTCTAATATAAACCTAGTTGCTCCTTTCGCAACCTGAATTGATGGCAACATCAAGGCTTGTTGCAGTCGACCTGACATCACCTTGTGTAAAACAAATATAACCAGGATATAAAACATGCATAAAACAGGGGTTCGTGTCATTGTCTACTGCCCAGTCAGTCACTCACCTCATTTGCTTCACTCTGCTGCTGCTCCTTCTTCTTCTTTTTCTTGTCTTTCTTCTTGTCGTTGCCCTGAGCTGATTTCCCCCCGACTGCTCCTGCTTTTCCTTGTCGGGGCTTCCCAGCGGAGTCCCGTCCGCTTTTGGTGGTGGTCTTCCCCGGCTCAGATGTGTCGGAGTCCGTATCCGAGTCTATCTGAAGCAAGGCGAACCGGGAGGCGGTGGTGGGGACGGTGATCATTGCGGACGATGCCATTGCGAAAAGGAAACTAAGAGATGATAAAAGACAAAGAATAATTCAATGTGGGAAACTTAAAGCCGGTTGTAATGGAGTTAGCTTCTAGTGGCAACCTGTTTTCAGCTCGAAACATCACAATATCTGGTCCAAAAGCTTCACTTAGAGCAAAATACGTCTTCGTTTGTATGTTTTATCATAAGAGACACAATGCTGATAAATGTCATGTGTTCTGAGGTATACCTTTACTAACAGTCTTGTGACAAACACGGCTAGCATTACATAGCAGCAAGTTAACCTAGCTAACTATAAAAGGCTTAGCCGGTTTTGTTAGCCTCAAACAAGTACAAAAGTAGCGATGCACGACAGTCAATAACACAGATGCAGGGCCACGTTGATATTTTGTTTTCTACTGCAAAGACCGACTCGTCCGAAAAGGTGCTACTCACAAGAAAAGTTGCTAAAGAGTACTTTCACCTGCTCGTAAGGGAACTGTCGCTCACCGTTGGTTTGCTACCAGCGATTGTCTGTACAGCAGCCCGGTGGTGCCAAAAAGGATAGAGACTGTGATTCCGAATGGGTTTGCCTAATTTGACCAATCTTAAGTATCCCAATCAGAGCCTGTCTATCTAAATAAACAGGGAGTTCATCTGTGAGCTACGACTTGAGGCCCTTTTATGCTGTATTTGTTTATATTTAAACACGCCGAATTAGCTATACGCAGTCCTGTCACAGAACTGTCAATGAATTACTTTGGGATAGCAGCCAACTTTAATGTGTGATGATTATAATCTTAGTCCTGCAGTTACAATGAAATTATCTTTACGTTTTCTAGGCGGGTTTATGCATATTTAATTGCGATGCACCTTGCAGATAATGACATTATTTGAACCCATGAGTCACCTGAACTAATAACATCTGCATGATGTTGGTAAGCAGGTCAAACAACAATAAACTTCCCCTTTGGGAAATTTTTTTGATCAGAAGAGTGAAGAGTGAAACCTTATGTCTGTGTTTCATAATTAGTTTCTTACTAAAAAAAGTCCTGAAAGGCGAGAGGGCATTGGCACTTTCTGGTATTATGATTTACAAACACTAGTTCCCTTTGTACTGTATATAGTGAAAATCTGAAAGCCAAGTTGATGGAAATGGAATTCTTCAATTAAAAAAAAAAAAAAAAATCTGTCTATGGGTTTGAGGGGAGGGGATGGATCATCACAATAAATGCAAAACAAGGAGAAATGCATAGTAAGTTTAATCAATTTGACTGTGGTGTCACATAAATAACTTAGACAGTAATCAACATACACTAAAGTTAACAGTATGCACACAGACATAAAAAAAAACATTGTATCAAAATCACATTAAAAACAAACCACATTACTGTTGTAGTGCTGAAAGCATATCAATGGGTCTAAGTGCTAAACAGTGCCAAAAATCAAAAATGAAATACAAACTATATGAATTCTTTTAATCATAGGTTGATGAACATGTCTAACTTTTCTCTACCTTTATAATATTTTCTTAAACTGTTGTGAAAGTAGGTAAATCCATTTAGTGGATGCAGCTGGTGATAACCCTTTAGTGATCTTAAGTATTATAAATTCAGAAATAATCTGAGAAAAGTGCTTTTTTTTGCCATTCTCACACAAGCTTGTCAGTTATGCATAAACGATATGACAGTGTGTGTCAGAAAAATGCATGGCATTGCAAAGACATCTTTTTGTCTTGTTTTCTGTCTTTATAGAGGACACAAATGTGAAACACAGGACCTCTAAGTGGACAAAATATGAAACGTGCAGCATTGTGTTTCAGTGTGGTAATAGCCCAGGCAAGAATCTATATTTGTAAAATCGGATGTTTTTGACACTATTTTTTTGTGTAAAAATACTACCAAGTTATCAGAAATCCTCCCATTATGTGCAGTTTGTCAGATTTGTTTTGTGTTTCCACTCTTGTTGAGAAGAAAAACTCATCATGAAATATTCACCATGTGAATGTGGATGTGGGAAATGTGACCACCATGAAAAACAGTTCTATGATAAGTGGTTCACTGTGAATTAACCACATTCCTAAACTCTGCAGTTTTTCATGGCTTAACTATTCAATAGTATTTAATGCTGAAAAAAAGGACAATAGGGAGTTTACAAGGAGAACTGAGAAAACACATATAGTCACAGTATTGCAATAATGGACATGTATCCTTTCCATTCTGGGAAGTGACTTAACTGTGGCATCTTTCCCTGACGTCAAAGCCCCACAAACTCCTTAAAGTAGGTATTTTCCAAGAACATTTCAAAAAGATAGTTAAGATGAGAGGAAGCAGTATGTCATTCACGTACAGTTTTATCAGTAGTCATTCATGACACACAGTTTCTTTTGCTTATTACTAACTAGTTGGAATGTTTTGTCCACTTACTGCTGTCAAGTGACTGCAAATAATGCAACATCATCTGTCAGTGTTTCTGGACACTTCTATGGAGTCCTCTAGTATTGAGTCTGTACTGATATCCAAAAGAGACTGCTGCCTCCTTGTGGTGGAACCAGAGACCTGCAGGTCAGCTGGACAGATCTCTTTCAGTTCTTTGCGACACAGACGGACTTGTGCCATCTCTAAACATTCCCCACTGTCTCTCTCACTCCTCTCCAGAGACTGTGTTTGTGTGAGCATCTCATTGTATTCAGCATTGGTCTCTCTGTGTGTTTGTGCGTCACAAGATGAAGATGGACAGGGGGATTGGTGCGCATGACTCCTATGAAAATCAAACTGTATCTTCTGGCCAGATGGCTCAGCATGTATCTTTGTGTGTGTTGTTGTTATACGTGTCCTTGTAGGTACCTCTTCAGTTTGCACCCAGGATTTGCTTGAGCTTGCGTGTACCTGCATATTGTGTGTTTGTTTGTGCTCCTGCCTGTTTAAGGGCTGATTATCAGAGCGTAGTGGGCCACTGGAAAGTTCTTTGAGTTTCTTTTTGAGCTGCCGGCTGGAGCTCTTGTAGAAAAACAGTTCTTTCTCCAGATGCTGCAGTCTGTCTTGGACAGCCTGCTGTTCTCCTGATCCACTCTCTAACATGCACATGCATACCCACACACAGACACAGAGAAACAAAGTAAATGAATCAGCAATATTTATGACACCATTTCTGTACAAATACTGTGAATAAAAATCACTTTTACACTGTGTTTTACCTGACCAAATTCTCTCACCTTGAAGTTCCTGCAGGAGTAACTGGATGTTGTTCTGGTGATCTCGGCTCTGCTGGGTGAGCCTGCGGTCTGCATCCAGTGCCATGCGCTGCATGGCAGCCTCCATCTCCCTCAGTACCCCCTCTTGCTCCTGTGCTTGAAGCTCCAGCTCTTCACAACGTATTCGCAAATGGCACTCCGCCTCACGAAGACGAACAACCTAGAGAGGATGATAAAAGGAGCCAGAGAAGAGTGAATAGAAATGCATATTGTTACACAATATCATTACAAAGACATTGGCTGAATCTTGTACTTTTGTTTACTCTGACACTTGCAAAGAAAAAAGCAAGGACAGAGGAAAACCAGTGGGAGGGATTTTATCATGGTGTAATAGTATAACATGGTGCAAACAAACCTCCTGAAGAGAAGTTGGTGGTTTGGTATTTAGACATATCAGATGAAGCATGAGGGGCACAAAGGGGAGCAAAGGCGAAGCAGTGGGAGGGCAAAGATATAATTTAATTAGCATTGCAAAAATAGTTCTGCTTCATTTCTGACTCATCTTTGACTCAAGCACATCACCTGGAGAGAGAAGCAGGGGAAGGTAAATAACAAAGGATGGAAAAAGGAGACACATAAATGTTCTCTGGAAAAGAGAGAAACTCAGCATTCAGTTTTCAACTTACCATGGCAGAATTTATTTTTCTAATTGACAATGCAAAGTGCAGGCATTGAGTATAATTTATTTATAAATATGAAATAATTGGAAAAAAGTGAATGGTAGTGAAAGTGAATAGAATGGTAACATGTCAGCTTTGAATGTAGCGAGAAGTGTTGCCACATATCCATTTTGTTTTACCTTGTTAAAATATTTGATTAGCAGCTCCGGAGCCTCTGGTGTTGTCAGCTCCTTCAGCCTCCTGAAGACATCACAGAGGTGGGCAGGATCAGTGCTTTGGGGCGAAGAAGAGTCTGTGATTACTAACTTCTTCTGTTTGTCCTGGATGAAGCAGTTTTTAAACTCCAGAGCTGCATCCAGAGCTTCAATGGCTTCCTCCATCTGGAGCAGGGCATGGCTCTCCTACATAAGATTACACAAAAGCCAAAGTGCACAAACTTTAGTTTATGAAAATCTGTGATATTCATAGATCGCATCAAGTGTTAATTTCTTTGTAATACAACACATTTCCTTCTTTCTGACCTCTATAGAGAGTACTCTGTTTTCCTTTAGCTGTGCTTCCAAAGTATCTCTCCTCTTTTGAAGCATGTCTCTCTCCTTCTCCAGTTCCTCTTTGGTAATTCCTCCAGTTTGCCTTCCAGTGCCACTGCACTGCAGGTGCTCCTTCACTGACTCCAACTGCATTGACACACGCAGCAGGTCCTGACTCAGAGCCTGAAAAGATAGTGACATAAAACTCCCAGATTTAAACATAGATATACACGTCACAATAAATCATAATAGAGATATAGATACAGTCTGACCTGACTGGAGCGTAGCATCTTGACCTCTAGTTTCTTTTTCTCTTGTAGACAGGCTTCTCTGTGTAGGACCACCTCCTCTCTTCTCCTCAGTTCCTCCTCCAGCCCTTGTAGCTCTGCTCTCCTCCTGAGCACACGTTCCTCCTCCTGCTCCAGCCAACTACTGTCACATAGCTACAGTGTGGAGAGAGTAAAGGGACAAAAAAATAAGAAGATAAGAAAGAATAACATGAGACGGAGGGGAAAGCTGTATACAAAAGAAACTTGGTCAAGATGTCTGGTGCTTTATTTAATGGTTTACCTTTTCCTGTGACTCTTCTTGGTGAATGTTTTTGCGCACAGTCAAATCTCCTGCTCTTTGCTCCTATTAAAAACATGCATATGTTAATAATTTACCCATGCTGCGTCAATTGTTAGGAAATTGAATTGTCTGGAATTTGTTTATTTTCGTACATCAACCAAAAGAAATCGTTTTGATGATTATATGAACAGAGCTGAATTATAGCTTTACATCATCTAGACACCATGTTTGGTGTGACTGGGTTCCTCTTTAAAATCCATACAACTTACTCCACTTTGGCAAAGTTCTTTGTGATCATCAGCAGTGTGTCTCAGCTGCCTTAGGCTGGTCTGAAGCTGCACCCTCTGCAGTCTCCTGAGCTGAAGGCTGCGATACATCTCTTCCCGGACCTCCTGATTCTGCATGGCTAGCTTTGCCAACACGCCAGTATCCGTGTCACCTCTGCAGTGTCCATTTCGGTCCACTGCCTGTATCTTCTTGTCTGTCGGGCAAAAATGTGCATTTATAGACAGACAGAAAGCTTCCAATTGTGGTTGCATAAAAACAAAAAAGAAAACATAGTTTACACAACTTCTCATGGATACTGCTAAAACTCCCCACAGAACTTGAAGGGTCAGACACAGCAATACCCAATATCTATATGTGTATATTTGTATCATTATATAAGCACCAGTTTTGTCTAGCTCCGTGATGAGCTCCTCTTCCATGCGCATATTGACTGCCAGATCTTGAATCCTTCTCTGAGTGATGCTGGCTCTTAGTCTGGCCTTCATCATATGGCGTTGTTTGGCATAGTTTTCATTGGTCCCTGTGAAGAAAAAGTAAAAATATAACAGCAAAGAACTTCTTGGGTAAGAGAACAAAGACAGGAACGCTGTCAAATAAAGTCAAATACATGGTAAGTATACCTGAGGCTCCCTGAGGCCTCTGTACTAATGATTGTCCATTAGATGTTTGATCTATTCCAGTGTTTTTCTCTTTGGGAGCTGATTTCTTCTCCCGACTGGTCCATGTTCGGTTTAAAGAACGCCTGGAGTAACATCACAGCATTTGATTAGTCAGATCAGTCTGGATTAACTCACTGCTCTAAGGAAAGCAGACTTACTGAATCAAAGATTATTGATGGACCTTTTGGATTTAAGTGCCACACTTGGATTAGATCCTAGTACCATTGATCTAAAAAAGCATCTTGATAAAAGTCAAAGGAAGAAATGTCTTATTCAACAATAAATAACAACTTAGTCATTTGGCAGCACATGAACTTTAGGACTCTCAGGCCATTAATCAAAATTTGTGATAGTGAATCACAGGTGGCTTCACAAAGAAAGAACCAGTTGGCTGGTATAACACAGACTTACCTAAATGCCAGTTTGGTCACAGAGGCCTCATCCTCATCCTCCTTCTCTTGACCCCTGTCTTTGCCCTCTGCCTGTTGTTTTATGGATGGACAGTAGACCTCATCCTTTTCCTCAAGCTTAGCGAGAAGAAGATGACCACGCACCTTAAAGGCTGCCATCACCCTCTCCAGTGAATAGACTGGGGGGCTGGAGTGAATCTACAAACACACAAATGCATATAGACAGAAATATGTATGTGCATAAGTCATGAACAACAGAGTGAGTAAATGCACAGCACTGGTTCAACATACACACACACATAATCAGTTACACACAGAACAAAACAGTGCAGCTGCCGTCTACCTTTCTGGGAGCAATGCGCCCACAGCTGTGTCTGATCAGAGGGACACTATGGGGTCTCATGCCTGAGTTCCCAGAAGCCACTGCTTCCAGTGCTGCCCCGGAAGTTGCACCCCGAAAAGTGACGAGGTCACTGTGAAGACGACCAATCAGAACCTGCTGGTCCAACAGTTTTTCTGTCTGAAGACATTCACGCACAAATGTGCAGACAGGTATGCATATTAGCCAAAAAAAAAAAAAACGTTGGTATTAAATTCTAGGGCAGTTTCAAAGTTTCATGTGTACATTTGCTGAAGGCAAATTTCTCTACAGAGCTGCATTCACAGCTGTTCTTTTCCTCACCTGAATACGATTATGCTCCTTTTCTTCCTCTAAGGCTTTGAGGTGAGTTTTGCTCTCTTGAAGAAGCTTCTCAACATCTTTTTGTATTTGTCTCAGCTCTGCATTTTTCTGCTCCAACAGCTGCTTCTCAATGTTGAGAGCTTCCTAGGAGGTAAGAAACAAATATAGCTTTTTTATACTTTATTAGATGGACATTTTATCATTGAACTTTTCTTAATAGTCAGCTTTTTGTGCCTGTGCTTTTTAATGATCCAGTTTATCTGTTGCTTTCATTCACATGAGCTCATCATAGTCTCCTAGGGATTAAAGGATGTCACAATGGAAATGTTAACTTTTCATAATGGAAAAAAACACAGCACAGTTTGACTCCTATGGGTGTGCCAGAGAGCCAGCAGAAACAGGACTGGGACCCTGATGAGGATGCCACATTTAAATGTGATGTTATTAGTTACACCTTTGCTTTTCAACCTCTGAATGATAATACTGGTTTCTTACATAAAAAATAATAAATAAATAAAAAATAAATAAACACAAAAGGCTGCACTATTTTCCATTATACAGCAATGTGACTAGCATTGCTCTTTAAAAGGTATGAGAGGAGCAAAATGACAGGGAGATGACAGGTGGTTAATTGGCAGTCTGCATGCTGGGCAGAGTAGGGTATGAATAAATGAATGACAGAAAGTGAATTTATATAACCTCACCGGTGGCATCGCAGCTTGCACTTTAAGTTCAGACGGACATTGCCATTGCATAACTGAAATAGAGCCCTTTGTGTCATGGATTGTGGATCAGTTCGCCTCAACTATTTAATAAAACAAACATTTGTTACTTTCTGTCATTACCTGGCATTGGTTGAGGTCTTCTCTGAGCTTCAATACTGTAAAATGTCCAGACTGTTCTCCATTCTCTTCTGGACAGTCATTGATTTGATGTGCCTTATTTATAGCTGTCAATCTCTCCTGCCAGTCTTGCAGTCGCTGTCTGAAACACTGACTTGGACAGGGGTCAGAGATATCTGCAAGCAGAACTGCAGCCTCCTGTGCCAAGAGGCAGTAGTGTAGCGATTGCTCTTGGTTGATCTTCTGATCTTGCTCAGTTGCTCCCTTCTGACCGGGCTGTTTGAAGGTCTCCATCTCACCAGCTCCTCCACCTGTCCTCTCCCTCTGCAACTCCATCTCTGTCTCCTTCTCTTTCAGTCGTTCTCTCAGCATCTTGATTTCATACTCGAGCTCCCCTAGTCGGGCCTCACTGGGGTCCCAGGCTGAAGGACAGGATCTAAGCTCTGGAAGAGTAGATATTGCTCCAGGACGATTGCGAATGTGACGGGCCTTGGATGCAAACTGCAGGACATTCAGAGTCTCAGCTACACTGTGGTGAGAGGGGCTTACACAGGCCACCATCAGTGTATGCGCGGTGCCTCCCAGTGAGTCACGGAGAACTCGGGTGAGCTTGGCAGCACGGTATGGTATGTGTGCACTGTTGCCGTTGTTACCACGGCGAGTTCGAGCAGGATCAGACAGGGCACGGATGACATTTCCCAGCGCAAGTAGACCTGTGTTGATATGAACAGACTCTTTAAGCCGTATTCCAGTGTTGCCAGTTTTTCCAGCACGTTCTGAGCCTGCTAGGTCGACCAGACAGAGTTTGGAGGAGCAAACGGACTTTAAGGAGGGGTTGTTGCTGTTGTTGCTGCAGCTCTGGGTGAGCTGAATGGTGAGGATGGCATGAGAGCGACTGGAGTGCTCGTTCATCCCTGTGGTACTGGTGCATCGCAGGGCATTACCCATCTCTAGAACACTGAGCAGCTCCTCTGCTGAGTTGACAACCACCTCTTTGGCTCCCACCACCACTGAAAACACACAATTCAAACTTTACTTTTTCCCAGGGTACAAAGTAATGGCTGAAACTTATTTGTTTCTCATTCATTAAATGAATGAGTTCACATTTTAAGATCAGTTTACTAATGAGTAGCCTACTACAGCCTATAATTCTGACTGAATACATACATATGTCACATTTGTCTGTCACTTTACCTGTGTTTCCCTTCTCATCCTCTCTGATATGAAGGTCTTTGTGAAAGGTTTTCAGTTCCAGCAGGTCTCGCAGCTCCTCCTTATACAGTTCTATATATGAGACCCGCACTGTGTCTTCCACACCATCACTGTTTTTCTTCTTCTCCCCCAACAACGCAAACACGCCCTGGGCCAGACGGTCAATAATTCCTCCTTCTTCATCTGAGAAACCTTTTGGGAGCAAGAGACACATAGTAATAAAGTAAAGAAGAACAGAGCATGAAACATCAGAAAAGACCCTCTAGGTTCAATGAGTAGTATGTGAAGCATCACACTGAGTTAACAGCACACCCCAGTAATACATTGTATTTAGATTTGTTTCATTTTTTGTCATTGCTTTGTCCACATTCAGGGCACAACTAACAACTATCACTTCATCATCACTGAATAATGCTGATTGTTGTCTCAATCAAGTGACATAAGAAGCAGTGAAAAAGTGTCCTTTACAGCCTCACATAGTCAGATGTCACCTCCTCCCATGTCTTGCTTTGTTCAACCAACAGTTCAAAGCGCAAAGATATTTAGTTTTCTGTGATATGGTACAAAGAAAAGCATCAAATATATTTTTGTAGCTGCCACCATCTGTTTTCTTTCTGAACTCATTTACAGGACGAAAACATGACGTCTGTGCAGCTTACCCAGGTTCCCCCCTCTGAGTGTGTAGGTCTTCCCCGACCCTGTTTGTCCGTAACAGAAGACGGTGGCATTGCAGCCGTCCAGCAGGGACTCCACCATCGGCTGGACGCAGGACTCGTACACCTCATCCTGGCTGGCTGTCGGTCCAAACGCGTGGTCGAAGGAGTAGACTCGGTCGGTACCGAGCATCACCTGCGCCGTGCCCGGCACCACCCGCACACACACCTGCTGGTTCTGGAGGACCTCCTTGGAGAGCAGGGGCCGGATGCGGACCGCCACTCGGACACATACCTCGCTCATAACGATGAAATGCGGTTACACAGCTGAGTTGTGGTGGAACTTCTCATTTCAGTTCGCTGACTTGTTGTAAATGGACGAGGCGGTCATCTACATTTTTTCAAAACGAACCGGCTGATTAATTAGTCTTTTGGTTTGTTGTTTCTCTTGTTGATAACTTTGTTACTATCCCGTTTGTTGTCGCTGCTTGGTTGCCCGGGAAACCGCCGTCGCTGTGCAGCAGCAGTAGAGGAAAACAGGAGAGGCATTCAAGAGTTTACATGGAAGACTGACCGAGTGGTACGTGAAGGCAACAGCCCCACCCAGCGCCTAACCAACGAACTGACAAAACACATTGTTAACGCTTGAGATGAAAATCATGAAAATCTTATCCTAGAAAAGGAAAATATTGTGTTTTACATTTTAAAGGATTTAGAGGAAATGTGCAATTTGTGTCTGCCTTAAAATGACAGTTGCCCATCGGATGTAGACTGTCTAAAACCTTACCTGAGGCTTAAAGGAGGCTTTAGCCATCCAAGTTAATTAGGATAACATTTCTTTCTTTATACTAATTGATACAAAAAGTACAAATATTGAACTCTAATAAAATAATGGAATATATATTTAATTATTTCATAATTTGTTGTGTCTTTTATATTCTACTTTAATTTTTATTTAATAATTTGATTTGAAATTTTTGAGGTTTCAAATTATTTCTATAATTTACAGCAATACATGTATTATACCTCATACACTGAAATATTAAATATCTAGTTTATATTTCTCCAAATACATTCTTATGTCATACATAATATTTATCAATAGTTAACTGTGGACATATCTATTGTGACTATTAAAAACAGGTTTAATCAAATGTAAGGTATAGTAGATTTGCTGATGTATACATTTCTTTTTAAGTGTTACCTTATTTTAAATGTTACCTTTTTGACAAGATCCCCAAAAATTAATTTATTATTACACTGCTATCATACAATATGTAACCAAAATATTTTATTTTCAGTCTGGTGTCAATTCAAAGTAGCGTACACATGGACATCACTTGCTCTCGATTACAGCAAGCAGTTTGCTAGAAAATGCTCCATCTCATCAACAGTTAATATTTCAATTGACTGTAAATGGACAACAACATTAGTGCCACCACCCACATGGATGAAGCTAAATTAAAGCTTCACACCTGTTTCCTTTACAGCTAGAGAAAAGCCCATTTGTACATATATCTAGCACAGAGACATACTTGGCTTTATCCCAAGGAAAGGCACCAGTGCCAGGGCTGCACACTGGGAAGTGCTGCCTACTGTATGTGATGCTGCCAACCACCTCCTCAGTAGTAAATACAACGTGTGTGGTGAATGGGAATGTGAGCCATCTCTTTGTGGTGCTCCTTGGCATAAGGCCACAGGTAGAAGTCGATGACTGCAGAAGTGATGTTACATGTCTGTCCGTCTCTCTCTTGCACCAGCTTACAAAGTCTGTCTTTGATCAGCTCCACCGACCAAATTGAACAACCTCGGATCTCAACCTCTCTTCTGTCCCCTGAAGGTATCAGCTCGCCTGAAAGAAATAGGAGACAAGTGCATAAAACAGAGAGTGATTACATCATACTATTTTCAAAAGATTAATTTCTTTATGCACTCTCCACTTTCCCGTCTCACCGTTCTTCAATGTTCGCATCAGTGTATCTGAGTATCTTAGCGCTCCGAGGTAGACAAGAGCCTGTGGGACCCTGTAGTCTGCAAACATGGTGAGCCAATCCATGTTAATAAGGTCTCCCTTTCCCTGGGCCTCCATGATACCCCAGAAATCTGCAACCAGGATCTGTGCTCGCTTGTAGAGTGAGATTCTTGTCCCCTGAAAGAAACAGGACACCGTACTCTACACTCTGCTGATGCTGGATGTGTTGTTTCTTCAAATGTCTTTTGATTTTTTCTCAAACCACTGCTTTTTTATCACTAGACTTTCCTAATATATAATGGAATCAAACTGCGCACAGAATATAATTTGCTTTCTCACTGACAGTAGAATATGAAGAGAGCTGTGGAAATGTTGCCACACTGTCTTTGACCAGGAGATGGAACTCTAACATCACAATTTATCTTCTCCAAATACGTATAATTATCTTAGATCACACATTTATCCTATATGCACAGTGTGTTTATTTTACAAGCATTGAATTCAGTACAAAACCTGAAACAACCAGTGGCATCTACTTTTTGTGCAGTTTTTTTGTAAATACAATTACAACTGTCTGTAAATGGACACCAATCCAATGAACCTCATGATCATTTTACCATCTGAGATGCTGCAGTCATTCAAAATCTCGTTGAAAGACTTAAATTTCTATAACTAGACAAAATCTCTGAAAACCTGTTAGAAATGGTCTGTTATAACTCTCACCTCATACACAGCTTCATCCCTGTAGGACGGGATCTTCTCCACGATGAGCTCCACCATCTTCTGGGCATCGTTCCCGGCTTGGCTGATAAAACTGCGGAAGCTTCCGCCATGTTCCAGCAACACGCGACCGCCTTCAGTCAGCACCTTGTTAGACAGATTCACTTCAAATTCAACAACGATGACGAGTAGGAGCTTAGGCTGCATGCTTTCACTTTCCATTTAACGTAGAGAAAATACAACTGAGGCAATCATGTTACACTGAAAGACAAACTACAGTGGTTAGATGAGCTGTGATATCAGTTTTCTTAGTTAATGTGAACATTTATGCAATTTTTTTTTCAAATGTTTCACGTGTGCAAAGCATCCATATGACAACAACAGTGACATGGAGCAATGCAATCCTTATGAACCCTGCAGGAACGTAACAGTGTTATGTTGTAGTTTCTGATTCAGTGTGGCATCTATGTTGAGTCTATAGATTAGACTGACGATATGATGCTGTTTTTCACAGAACACCCATTTGTCTCTCAGCTGAAAATCAGTGCAATGGTTCTGTGCTACATAGCTGTTGAGAAAGCAGACTAAATGTACTGGTGTAAAAACAAGCTGTGCATTCAGAAGAGTCAAATGTACCACTTACAGTACAGTCTTAAACAGAAAATGGAAATGGAAGGTGCAACTCCAAACGTCCCTTTCAACATTGTACTGACGATATGTCAAACTAAAGTGACCTGTGGATTGAATGTATAATTACATCTCTAGTGATGTGGCTGTCAGGCTTTAAAGGGGAACTATGCAAGTTCGGTCACTTTTCCGCTGTTTTGCTAACCCTCCTCTGGGCCATGTGCATTTATTTTCAACGAAGCCAGCAAAAAGCAATCCATGGAGCGGTGGATAATGTTATTTATCATATACGTGTTACGACGTGTATATTAGTGTAGTTTTATCTGTCATAAACAAGAGATTACGGGTTATGGGGCGCATTTGTGTCACCGGGGTGGAGGCACTGATCTTGAAAGGTTGGTTTTCGGCCAAAAGACACTACGTGGAAGACAGAGAGCCTCCATTCTCCCTGTAACAAGTTACAAGCCATTTATTTAACTATCACAATTACTTTGAAGCTGTTTAATTAAGGTAAAAATGTAGCATAGTTAAGCTAAAAATCATGCATAGTTTTTCTTTAATGTGATATTGTCAGCACCTTGTGGCGCTCCTGAAGCATCGGCATGGGTGTCTCGTTGTCTGACCGAAGTACATGTCCTAACTCCTCCACACTCATCTGTGAGAAGTACTTTGGATCAGTCATGGGTATACCTGTGGTGTGAGGACAAGAGAAGCAGCTCAATGTATTTATCTTTAGTAAGTGGCTACTGGAGAGAAAAACAAAAGAGGGCTACTAAATGATAAAGTTATAGTGTGCTATAATAACAGGAAATCTAACTGCACAGTGGCCCTTTCTCACAAGAGGCTCCAAAGACATAATTTCCTCTGATCTCACACTGTCAGCCCTTAAGATTCACAGACTGGAGAAAAGCTACCTGTGTTTTTCTGAGAGAGTCTCTTGTAATTATAAAGGCCACAGCGACCACACATTGAGAGCACTATTCCATATGAGACATAATTGATTCATATCCGGAGTCATTCACACTAATTATGAATGATGCACAGGCGCATGCAGAGCTACAAGCCCATTTCCCAGCAGTCCAAGTTCAAGTAAAGGGTGCATACACAGTAATTGGCAACAGCAGTGAAAAACAAAAGCACACAGAAAGGAGGCTAGGCTTCAAACATAAAAGGATAAATCAATCTGTAACAAAAAGGCGCAGTTGACAAATATCACTGTCAGAGCCTGGCCCAACCTTTTTCTCCATAATTCTGACATTTCTGTCATCCAGGCTGTTTTTTTTTTCATTGAATAGAATCTGGTTTATTTTCTATGTAATTTAGATGCAAATTTGCTCAACAAACGAAAGTAACAGCCGTGATGCATGACCTCAACTTCACACCTGGGAAAGCAGGTCAGACTGCGAAATTTATGTAATCTTAAACAAAACAATACGTGTTTTTTTGTTCTTTTTTAGCCTTGTTACAATACACTGTACAATACACCTTCACAAACTTGAAAGTCTCCTGATTCCATCTATGCAAAGATCCCGATATCAGTGAAACAGCTGCTGACACAAAAGTGGTTCAGATGTTTTCAGATGTGATTTTTTCATAAATAGGGAAAGCTTTTTTATCAAAAATACACAAAAAACATCCCACCATGATTATGCCTATGTATTTTTGTTTCAATAACCCTGAATACTCATTTGACTTTTTGCTTAAAAAAATTGAAAGGTTCATCCTGAAAAAGAGAACTGTTTGACAGCTGTAATTCACAGGGTTAAAGAACAGCAGCCAGTGTCGGTTTCATCACTTTATCACATCAAAAAGCTGAATGCTGGTGTCCACACATCATTTATTGATGTGATATACTGTATGTGCTCTCACCTTCCTCCATGGCCCTGGTGATGGCAGCACACAGTGTCATGTAGCCTGTGTACGTGGTCCCTTTATAGGTCACCTCACACTGCTGACTCTCATTCTCTGGCCAAAAGGAGAAGTTCATGGTGTCTACAACAAACACCCAGTTCAAAGCCTGCAGTATTGAAGGACACAAGTTACTGAGAGAGAGGGAAAGGAAAAAAGCAGAAAACCTGACAGAGCCTCCAAAATGCTTAAACAATGTGGTGAAAAACACCAGAAAAAGATAATGATGAAGATAATTCATTTTGATGATGCACAGATGAATGAACTGAAAAGAATGAAATATTTTTTTCCATCATTAGGCTTTTCATGAGTTTTTAAATCATTTCCAGTGAATAGGAGTCACCAAATAGTAAAAAATCCCTGTTACAAATTTTTAGGGGCTCTTCAAACCTCTTGCTTTGTCCAACCAACAAAACCCCAAAGATACTTTATACTTTGTAATGATAAACACAAAAAACAGCAAAACTCACATCAAAGCATGCTTGATAAAATTTAAAAATTTATCGATAATCTTAATCGCTGCTCAAGGAATTTTGTGTTGATTGACTAATCGATTAACTCATTGTTTAAGCTGCTATTAACACATAAACTACAATTTCTCATCTCTACAAAATGTCTAAAATGTAGACATAGAGACAAAGCCTGACAATGCTCAGTCAGAAACCAGAGCACAGAGGATTACAGTATTACTGTTGCCTTCATTTCACTGAACACACTGAATGTTCTTCGCTATTTCTGTACAATATAAAGAATTGTTCAGCACACTGTAACCCCAGCTGTTGAGCTGTTGACTCCCCTGGTCAGAAGTGGGTGCTGGGGCCATTGGATTTGCCATCTTCCAGCCACTGGCAGTGAGAGCGTCACTGAGCCGGAGGGTGTAGAGCATCTCTGCCACCTTCTGCACTCCCTCCTCCTCCACAAACACATCCCGACTCCGCTCTGCTACAAACTGGCCAGACTCACGAGGAGGCAGAGGTGTTTCCATGATGGATACTGAATAGAGCGGAAACATAACTGAAGGAATGCAAGCCAGCAAACATGCAGGTACAAATATAAATAGATTCTTCATCAGTGCCCAGCCGAGTCTATAGGGAAGTAACTATGACAACAATCATTTGCCAAATAAACCCACAGTACCTCCAGTGAAAGACATACAGACTTCAGGGGAAGCCTCTGTGAGTATGTCTGGGTATAAGGACGATGTGAATCTCAGTGCCCTTTTCACACTGAAACTGAAATTTCCTTCACATTTCTCCAGGGAAGTGGCATTTTAAAGACTATCCCCCTGCTTTATTAGATAATTCATATTGACATGACAATGAAGATGATGGGAGCTATGTTAACAAAGCAACAACATCTCTCTTTGTAAAGAAAACATTGCATGAGTTTCAAATTTCCCAGTGGAGGACAGTAACTATGGACCTTTTCAAGTGTTCTGTTTGTACTTTATGTAAGTATTTTAATTTCATGCTGCTTTCCACTTATACTCCACTATATTTTAGTATTTTCATTCATTTGATTACTGTGGTATGATTTTTTTTAAATTAGGGTATAAAATACAGTGGTCAGTACTTTACCCAATAAGAGCCAGAATCACTTCATCCAACTCTTGCACAATGTACTTATCCCTAATAACAATGGTATGAATATATAACCCTAACAGGGCGATGTAGCCTGCCCTGCACAGTGGGGTTTTCAACCATAATACTGAAATAACTTTTGCTGGTGAAACTTAACATACTTTTACTTACGTACAATGTGAAATGCATAACTTTGTGTACTGCTAATTCTACTTGCGTCACTGATTTTAATATTTCTTCCACCGCTGTCTCTTGTGTTGCTGGAGCTTTGGGTTGCATCAGTGTGTGGTTTGCATACTTCTACCTCCACATTAGAAACGGTATGACTGACCATGGATGTATAAAGAGAACTGACTGTGTGACTGACCAGTGACAGTGTGATAATAATGGTTCCTCTTTCAGAGTTATCATAGGACACGATGACGCACAAACATGGTGGCTTACTGAATTAAATTGATTTTCGCTGGTCTTTCTGCGGTGAGTCACATGATTCAGTCTCTACTCTGAGGGGACATGTGAAAAGAGCACTTAACGTCCATGGGTCAGTCTGCAGCTCAGATGTACGTCACGTCATTACGTTTCATTCATCAAGTGTAAGAGCAAAGTGCATACAGGACCTGAGCGTCAACACCAGCACAGATCATAGGTACAGACCAGACACTACTGAGCTCCCGTCACTTGCAACAAGACGCGATTTTAGATACGAGCCACCTGTTCTGCGGCATCTGACTTATTCAGTCGTTCATGAACTGACAGTTTCCTTCACTTACCGATCAATGCAAGTCAGACACCGTGGCGCAAACTCGTGCTGGGTTGTGTTTCCACTACCTGGTTTTCAGCTGTTGACCAATCAGAGCCTCCCTTGTGGAGTCATCGCAGACCGATGGACCAATCGTAACAAGCCAGAGAGGAAACAGAAAAAAAAACCCAAAACAATTTCCGTTCTGCATGCGCAGATAATTATTAACCCAATCCTTACCTTTTAGTTCTATGTGTTATTTAGGCGAACACATAGGCCTCTAACATCGAGTCAGAGATGTGGGGTCATGAACCGGGCGGTTCAACCGTTAGGAGGAAACACTGGACCCCAGTGATCCCAAACATAGACATGTATATATATATGTCGATGACCCCAAAGAGTTAAATGTGTGTTAAATCATTAGCTCAATAAAAGACTGACAAAATAATAAATTGCCAACGATATTGTTTATATTAGGACTGTCAAACACCCAGTGTTACTGGGTTCATAAATGTGATTACTGCCTGGTTTCAGCTGTCTGATGGCAAACTCAACCTGTTCTGTTTTTGACAAGATTATTATCACATTGTTCTAGGTGGAATAGTGACAGACGTTTTTCACTATTTGACATTTTATTCAATGAGAAATCAATCAATTATCAAAGACAACAATTGTTAGATGTACTGATAATGAAAATAATTACTGGTTACAGCCTTACACACCAGTGGAACAGCACCACTCTGCCTGAGGTCTTTCATGTATTAATTACTTGATGCAAAATGGCAACATTTCATTTTTACATCAAACCGGCTCATATTAATTTCAAGCAAATTTGTAGAGGATGGGAGCCTGTTGATATTTGTACCATTTAACTTCTACATGGGAAGTCAACAAAACTCAAAAAACAATCAGCATCTATTTTAAACTATAATTTTTAATGTATCACTTTTAAAGCTTAATTGAAGTTTTTCTTTGTATTTAAAATGTCACATTTTTTTTTATTCAGGAGAAAAAGGGACATTTAGGGCTCTCTAATTTTGTTTTCAGCATTTTAGATGACATTACGTTTACTTAATTTAGTAAATACTGTTTTTTTAGTTTAAAAAACACATTAAGTAGCAGCAGTACTAAACAATTACTTATAATTTTAAGCTCAAAGGTCCGACCACATAAAACTGATCCAGCAAGAGTTCTGCCCAAAAAACCCAAAACAAAAACAAACGAAAAAATGGTAAATGCAAACTTGTTCATTAAAAAGTGGCATCTTTATTCATTTTACAATTTGACAATGTGAAGTCTACAGCATGGAGAGCAAACAAGTATAGAGGACAGGAAATTGCAGGGACAAAATAGTTAAGTTCAATATTATTTGTCATACCTCCAATAATTTCTAATCTCTAGCTACATGTTCCATTTGTAAGGAGTTACTCAAATGATCCAAATTTATTTCATCACACAACTACTGTAGATATTCTTACATATTAGTCACACGGTCCTGTATCAGGTGTATACAGGAGTCTCAACTTAAACATCCCAAAATCCATTCCTAAGGGTAAAATGATCACATCTCTTTAAAATAAATGGTTCCGAATGATGAGAAACGTAGCTTACATTCTGCATGATGCACAGAGTGGTAATGAGGGACAATTGTGTGTGAAGGACCCGATATATAGACAACAGAAAGCACACCAACCCACACACACCAACACGTGTGCACACATGTACACACAGATGACAAATTTAAACGGAAGACACATACATACACATACAAGTCATAAAAAAACATCAAAAATAAAGGTTATGCTTATTTCCATCTGTTTGGAGACTGAAGAATATTTTGATAGATGTGAGTGTTAGCAAAAAAAAAAAGAAAAAAAAAGAAAGAAAAAGTAAAGTGTATATCATAGTCTAATGGACTACACTCTTAAAAATGCAGAACCTCTACATTTTGTTTTATGCACAGGAATGTTGGACATTTATTCATTCAAAAATACAAAAATAAAATTCAAAAAAGACACCCACAATCCAGATTAATAGTCTGAAGGGGCTGTGTCAGACAGGGGCAGAAAGGTTGAGGGAGGGGGGAGGGGGGCAATCTGAGTCTGCTTCATTCTGAGTCTCCTGGGTCTACAGCAAATGACCAGAGTACTGCTTCACACTGAAATAAAAAGAGTGGAAAAATAAATAAAACACACAAGCAGGAAAACTGCAATTCAATGTCAATGACAGTGTAAATATATAGCTATGCCACTGTGGGAGGGTTAAGTCGGGAAGAGAGACACAGTGAGTGAGAAAGACAGACGGGGACGAAGAGAGGGAAGACATGACATCAAGTGAGTCAAGGAGAGCGAGGAAGACGAAGAGGGGGAGGAAAAAGAGGGGTGTGGTTAGTCCTTTTGTCCAAGCAGGTGCAGCACACTGAAGAGGGAGGAGAGGAAGGAAGAGGGAGGCAGGGTTAGTTACCATGGCAACACTACACTACTCATGAGACAGCGGCGGCAGGTCTACATCTGTATTAGCATTTGGGCTAAGCTCAGATAGCATCAACAAGGAAGTGGTGTGTATTATACGTGCCTACTGGTTGCCAAGGGAGATAGAAGAGGAGGAGCCCGTGCTATTTGGCAGACTGTGATTTGTTGTCGGTTGATCTAACTAAAAACAACAAAATCACTAGTCTTCCACACAGCAGCAGCCAGGGGAAGAATCAATCCACTCCCTGCTTCACAGTGAAATGGCTTAGATGGAAAATAGACAGTGTATTTTGTCCTCTAATAATTATATTCAATGGACAAATCACATTGACCCTTTTAATAATGTGATGCAGTAAATGCAACTATTAAGTTTGCCTTCTCCGTCAGAGCCATTTCATGTAAGAGGAAGGTTTGAACGAGTTGCAGGTTGCATGGGGAAGAAAGGAAGGGGGTTAGTGAAGAAGAGACAGCAGGCAACAGAAATGCATGACCCAACAAAAAGTGGGTTAACTTGTATTAGGATGCAATTTCAGGAAATCGTGCATTTACAATATTAACCAAATGCACAATCTCTGCATGAGTGATCCAGTAGATTGATAGTGAAGTTAAGAATGAAACCTTCTTTTAGGTATGTGAAGTTCTTTTTATCTTAAAAAGGTTTACATGACTTGACTTTCTAGTATGGGTTGCATCAACCAACTTTACTTTTAATGCAGCCCAACAGGTGTGAGCTCAAGTTCACAGAGGCTTCCCCCCTCTAGACAGACAAATTAGCTTGATGGGATAAAATGGTTTAACTATATCTAGACGGTAGA
Source organism: Selene dorsalis (assembly GCA_900303245.1). NCBI lineage: Eukaryota > Metazoa > Chordata > Actinopteri > Carangiformes > Carangidae > Selene > Selene dorsalis. Next base: position 59,137 of record OMNW01018196.1, read on the forward strand.
ATATCTACATTTAATAAGATGGAAGTTGGTGTACTACACTAAGGCCATGTAAGAACTTGCCTGTTCTGTAGAAGGTACTGAGCGTTCTGGATCTGATCCTGGGTCCCAGTAATGGTGATGATTCGGTCCTCAGAACCTTCCAGAGGCTCATCGATCTTGATGGAAGCTCCAGACTCGTGCCGGATCTGTTTGATCCGCTGGCCTCCCTTACCAATGATGGAGCCAGCCAGCTGTTTGTGAGGGGAGGGGAAGAAAGAAAAAAAGAACAAGCAGATTTTAGGCACCAATACCAGAGAAGAAAATATTATTTCAATTATTTACATAATCTAACACAGTACGTAAAATACAAAAAAAAATGTTGATTACATTGAGGCTAGTATGACTTTCCTAGTGTAAGTGCATGTGGAAAAAGACAACCTAACTTATTGGTGCCTACAACAGGAAAACTAGTACCAGGCTGTACTAATATATGATGAATATGATGCGCACACATGACTAAATGTCACTTATATAAGGATGAGAGGGCAGTTGACATGATCACGTATGTGCGTGATGTAGGTTTGACTGACAGAAATCTGACTGAATTTTATCAGTTACTTGAGAAGGTTGTGGATGAAGAAAGCATCTTTCATGGGAATGTACGTTTGTATGTTATGTTGCTGTCATTATATATAGAAGATCCTTTGTACCTTTAGCCATTGGGCTTTTTTGATTTTTCTGCAAATGGTGATGAGCTGACAGACAAATGAATACTGTTTGGGGATTTATAAAGTCATTCGTATTCGTATTTACTCACATCTTTAGGGATTGTTACTTGTGTGGTGATGACAGGGCCTCCCATGTCATTATATGAGCCACGTCCACCTAATGCAGGGGGGGTGGGGTAGAGGTGGGAAAAGAGAAGAAAAAAATGGAAGGATCATGAGTACACCACCAAAAATCAATACTGGGCTGTCCACATTACCACACGTGGGTCAGCAAATATTTCTAATCATGCTTGTCAATGAAGTGCAGACACTCACCGGACTGGTAGCTATCCCAGGAAGAACTGTTGTCTAACAGAGGAAAGCAAGAAAGAGCACCGACTCAGTGATAAACACTCACAAGTTATTTCTGTGGCATTTGCAAACATCAAATATTTGAACTACCCGTTTCAAAGCTTAACACAAAATTGTGACGGAAACTTGCTCATAAGATCTGGAGAAGAGAATGGTTTAATGATATATAATTACCAATGTGTGCCTTATTCTACACGTTACAGATATTCAAGTAAATTCTCTCTTTTCAGTGACACCGGCAATATCCCGTCAGTTAGCCTTTATACACATATCAGATAATATGCTAGACACTACAGTGTGTCGGAAAGACAGAGGCCTGTACTCTGCCCTCAGCACACGAAGATACATTAACAACCTTGAAACAACATCCATATAATGGCAGCGAAAAATGTAAGGCACAACACTTACCATATCCTCCTCCGCTCTGTAAAAAGCAAACAGAAAAACAGACAGGTTACATACTGTACTGCCGATTCCTTTCTTCATTCTACACATCCCAGATGAATGGATGGTGGGTTGTAAGCATATATGCATGGATGATGCAACAGCCTCGTCCATGGAGTAGACTCAACTAAAAGCCACCCAGATTTCATCCATAAGCCAGACTCCTCCTCATCCTTCCCTCCC
>OMNW01018207.1:2208-13187 GCA_900303245.1 Selene dorsalis
TGGGTGGTAGTGTTGGAGTGGAATGTGTCACTGTTGCTGGGATTTGCACCAGGCCTTTAAGATGCAGCCGCCATGCGGATCCTCTCTGGGGGATAGAGCAGAACGTTCTTAGCTGCTTTGATAGTGTTCTTCATAAGCATCGCCACAGTCATGGGTCCCACACCTCCAGGCACTGGAGTGATGAAGCCTGCCTTCTGCCTCACGCCTGAACATGGACAGAAAAGGAACGATGTTAACAGAAACCTGAGACACACACAGAGCAAACACCAGCTCCCTGCAGAAGTGTCCATTGTCCAGACTTACCTTCAAAATCCACGTCTCCAACTAGTCTGCTCTTTCCAGTCACCGGGTCCTGCACTCGGTTTATTCCAACATCTATCACCGCCGCTCCCTCTTTAATCATGTCCGCGGTAATAAGGTTTGGAATCCCTAATAGTACAGCAACATGGTACGGTTAGAAACAGAAACAACTCAGTCTGATCAACAGATTCAATGTCCAAACAGGTCAGTAATAGTCAGAAACAGGCAGACACAAAGAGACACAAACCTGCAGCAGCTACAATGATATCAGCAATTTGAGTATGTTGGCGAAGTTGCTCCTTTGGAGTGTAACGGTGAGAAATGGTGACCGTGGCATCACCTGAAACAAAACTATGGTTTAGTTTGGATACTTTTAACTCTCCTTCCTGATACAGGTTACACAATAATACACAGCAAACACACACGCAAATGCCACTACCTACCTCCGGGTCTCTCGTGACGCCCATCTGTATGCAGCAACATGGCGATGGGCATGCCCACATTCTTGGAGCGTCCCGCAACAACAACATTCTTACCAAGAGTGGGAATACCTATAAGATGAGGTATTAAGGTCAGACCAGTCGTTCAGCAGCAGCTCAACACTTACAGCAAGTTAAGTTCCCTTTCCTGTTACCTGTACGTTTGATTATTTCCCAGACTCCCCATGGCGTAGCAGGAAGCATGGTGGACTGATCCAGGCACATGCGACCAACGTTGACTACGTGAAAGCCATCAACGTCCTTGGTGGGGGAAACTGCATTACAGATTGCTCGCTCATCGATGTGGTCTGGAAAATGAAGAGAGCAAAGTTACAGTCAGGACAAGTACATGTCAAATATTTCGTTCAACTGCCGCCTATTAGAAAATCCAGACAGAGTCTGACCTATACTTGCACTCAGATTTAATATTTAACCATGAACACAAAGCAGCCTCTCGGCAGATGTATAATTCTCTATAATCATCCCACTGTTTCTCTGTACCTGGGAGAGGCAGTTGGACCAGCAGACCATCCACGCGATGGTCTGTGTTGAGTTTGTAGATCAGGTCCAATAACTCCTCCTCACTGATGTCTGAATGCTTGAGAATCGTCTCACTGGAGATTCCTGTGGGAGGGTGGAGTGAGAAAACAAGTCAAGGCTCACGGAAGCGTTTGTTCTCTTGTGATTTTTATTGTAGAATCGCTGTGTTCACATGAGGATCGCACAAGGATTGCCTTTCACTCACCGACATCAGCGGCAGCGCGTGTCTTGTTCAGGACGTAGGAGTGACTGGCGGGGTTGTCTCCTACGAGAACCACACTCAGATGGGGTCTCCTGTGGCCCGCGAGAACCCAGTTCTCCACGTCAGCCCGGGCCTCCTCTCGAATCTGCCGTGCTAGTTTCTTTCCTGAGATGACCACTGCCTCCTGCCTGAGAGTTAGTGCGAAGATAAAACACTGAGGTCAGAGCACAAATAAATAAAACTTTACATATTAACAAGTTATAGTTATTCACATAGACAGAAGAAATACAAGCTCCATATATCATTCTCTGTATAGGGTGGAACTAGTGATTTTCTCAATCAATATGATCACCAGCCAGAATAATGTTTTTAAAACTCAAGCTGATTATCTAGGCTCTTTTACAGAATATTTTGTCTGACATAATTATTAGAATAACATTTATTAAACTACGTCAAATCCACTTCTGCTGAATCTGCTCCCTTTGATCACTTCTGAACAGGGTTTTTGACACCAGAGACCTGTAATCAATCTCAAACATCCACCCTGGACAAGCACCAATTCTTGTCCCTAAAATTAGAGCCCACACCTCTCCACCTGACTGAGCCATGTGTTTTGTCAGCACTTGTACCATAATGTTACAGTGTTTTCAGCCCCAAGCAAAGAAACTAAAAAGAGCAGCCAAAGAAGTTCATTTTTATAAGGGCAAGTTTCACGTATAACAGGGTGCAGCATTGCATACTGTATAATTATGTGGGCAGGTTTGAGCTGCTTTATGCAAACAAAGGCGTCAGGATAGTTTTCCGTTATATAACGGTAATTACAGAAAGCAGTTAGTTAATAACTGAAGAGTAATGAGCCATCAACAGTGATGTAACAATCCCTTTCACTGTGCCATAACTGATTAAACAGAAAATGGAAAAGTATCACATCTTTGAGGAAAATGGGGTGAGGCCAAGGGGCTAGTGTATCACGTCCCACGGAAAATGTGTCAGGATTATAGAGTGGCAAAATACCATCTATTCCCATATGAATTTAAATACACAAGAGTAGAAAAGAGATCATCTCTCTTTTCACATACATGACTATATCCATGAGCCATTCCAGAGGGAAGATGTCTTTTTGTCTTGTTTTGTTATTTTGCTATTTTTCTAAGGTGCTTTATTCTTCTCTTTATAATATGCATGTTAGGTTTGTGTTAAATAAAATTACCTTGTTGTCTCAAAATAATACATATCTACCAGATCAAATGTATGCATGCATTAATTTATATTGTAGTGTATGTGTGTGTGTGTGTGTGTGTGTGTGTGTGTGTGTGTGTAATAAATCATGCACAATGTGAGACACTTTAAATTATCCATCTTGTGACTGTGGGGCTGCAGATCATGTGCGGAGTCCACACGAGATTTGGGTTTTCTGAGACATTAGTCCATTACGTGTATCTCTGTCATGCTGTACTCAGCAAGTTTCCAATCAATACCTGCACGGGATGCTGCAGACACTTCATTTTTTGGCATTTAAATGTGCTTTCAACCATTTAAAATAACCTCACATCACCGAGGTTTTCATGGTTCCAATGCATATGCATATTATTTCCCTGTGCATACATCAACACCTCGGCCTCCAGCTGAAACCTGGCTCCTCCGACCACAGGGTGCAAGTACTCAGACCGATTTCATCAGCCAGCTTCCCTGCAATGTTACCGGCACGACGCTAGGGGCGCGCTTAAACGTGACCAAATGCGGACATTTAGTACAACACAATTAAAGAAAACCACACAATTTAATGCACCACCTTGTTTACGTGTACACACTGTTAGACAAGCGGGCTAACAAAAAAATAAATGTATGCGTTTTAATAGTTATAAATCTCAATTCTTTCTCGTGGTGAAGAAAAGAGGCACCGAGCATGTCGTTAAAGTGCTATGAGCAGTACCACTTCCACTTGTGGTGAAATATAACCATCCGTCCATTGAAATTGCAGCTTTCAGAGCTGGTGCTCGTACTCACCTCGGGGCGGACGTGTGCAGTTTACAGACTTGATGCTGGGAGTGTTGGCACAGTTTCCTGAGAGTCCTGAGCGCTGCCATTGAGAGAAGCAGGAGACACCACGGCCGGTTACGAAATACACACACACACACGACTTCCACCCCGGAGCGTGACAGAGCGACGTCTGTGCGAGGGGGAGAGGAGCAAGGGAGGCTTTAAAGCCCTGCCCCCGCTGTACACGCATGGTGCCTGCGTCACTGCTATCTGCTGCCACACCTCTACTGCACACAGATTACATTACTGCATGTTTCCACTGAAAGAGAGCGGCCCCACACCCGCAGCAGGACTGATAATACCCTCATGATTCTAATACACACATGCATACATCGTTTACAGTATATAAGTATTAGTAGATAACTATATATTATTAATAAATGAGTAATTGTGCCGATAGAATGGAGTGGTTCCTGTCAGTTTCTCTGCAAAGTAGGCTATCTACCTCACAACGACGACAGAAACACCAGAGCCGACTGAAGTCGAAAATAAATTTGAGCATTAATGTGACTTTATTACACAGTTTACGGTGTGTGCGTGAAGTGTGTAGATGGACGAATGGTTTTAAGTAACTTTTTGTAAGTAAAAAGCAATTGTCGGCCTCGAGGAGTGGTCGTACCTAGATGTGACCAGCAGGGGTCGACAGTCTGCCTGCTGAGCCTCCGCGCAGAGCCGATAGAGGAAGAGTCGCCGTGGGTGCAGTTCATGTTAGCCTAAACCTCACTGTTAGCAGGCGGCGCCGATAAGTGAGTTCGTAGTGTGTAATTTAGACAAAAAACAAACTTCTGTTTTACTGAACCAGGGCAAAGAGTTGTAGCCGAGGTCCCCCAACGACCGTTTCCAAGATGAGCTTCCTGTTGTAAGTAAAGTTGCCAGTCGCTTGTTAAGTTGCAGCCGAAGCTTGCGGTTAACGTTAGCTCCGCGTCTGCGAAGTTCCACCAGGGGAAGTAACTGTTAAAGTAAGACACCGTCACAGAAAACAAGTCAGCTAACTAACAACTCTGAACAACATTTAAACCACAGTTTCGTACGCAGGGTTAGCATTCGTCGTCTCACCATTATCTGTGAACTGTATTTATTTATGTTTTTCCAGCACTGGCCAACTGTAACTTTTTGAGTAGGTTAGTTACGTGCTAACTTGGCTAGCCTGCTTCTGGCTCACAACCTGTTTGTCAACTTAGCTGTTATTGTCAGTTTTTCAGATAACGTTAGGCGTGGTAGTATTAATCACGGTGCACATCTTTACGGCCGTTACTTCGCCAAGAGGTTACTAAACGCCAATCGATGTGATTAACTGTTATGTTGTTTACAGTGACACTGTGGCTGTCGCATTTCCTGTTTGTGGGACCAACTGGGTCATCACATTAAACTGTTCACCGACGTGATACAGATTATAGTTATTTTTTAGTCACACTAGGGAAAAAACATGCCAAGACAAGGCTCGTGCGTTGGTGTGACAAATGTGGCAGCCGAGCATCAAATTCACAGATAAGCTTCCTGCAGCTGCTGATTGCTCAAAGCAGACAGGAAGGACCATCACATGTGAAGGCCCAAGTGGAGCATCCACTCTTTAAAAATCTCACTGTCCAGTCTTGTGAACATGAAATTGCTTAGCTTCACATGTGTCTGGTTCTTTGCAGTGGCAGTCGCTCATCTAAGACCTTCAAGCCCAAGAAGAACATCCCAGAGGGCTCCCACCAGTATGAGCTGCTGAAACATGCTGAAGCAACGCTGGGCAGTGGGAATCTGAGGCAGGCTGTCATGCTGCCAGAGGGAGAGGATCTCAATGAGTGGATTGCTGTCAACAGTGAGTGGATGATTATAATAGACATATTTATAGTAACAGAGCTTGTGGCTTAAGCTGTTTAATTTATTTTTTCCTATGGCTAATGTTGAGATGAGTATGTGCATTACTTAGTGGTGTGAGAAGCATGGAAGGATCACGCAACACACACTGCTGAAAAATAGAGGTAGTTCACAAAGCAAGGGGATGTTTTTTTTTTATACCAAAAATTTCAGGCTCATGGACTATTTTTAAATTTGTAAATTTAATAAATGTAGGAATTTAAGAGGAGAATAATTAAACATATATACAAGGTATGTAAAATATGGTTGTGTCCACATCATCAGTCTTCATGACAGCATAACTATGCATTAGGTGAAGAAAGCAACTAGATGCCTGGTAAAGTAATATTTTATGGGTGTAGATAGTGCTAACTAGAATGGAGATCATACAGTATTTTGAGTGTTAACATTATGTAATTACTGGTATTTAATCACAACAAAATAAGCAAACAATAACATTTTACCCTTTCTTTCAGCCGTGGACTTCTTCAATCAGATCAACATGCTGTATGGCACCATCACTGAGTTTTGCACTGAAACGAGCTGCTCCGTGATGTCTGCTGGACCAAGGTAACAGCAGTGTCTTTGTTATGCATTCAGCTTCTACAGGGCCCTTTTTTCACAGAAGACACTTTGACTTGTTAAAGTAGTAAAATCTTGAGCTCAACAGCAACAATGTTTTGCATCTTGGTTGACACAGTCATGGTTTACTGCTACACTAGAATAGAACAGAGTCATCGTCAATATTATTAGTAGCACTTGTGTCTATTGTGATGAGTCCAGATGTCTGCTGAAAAACACCTGGATGTACACTGGATGTAAAAAGAACTGCTTAACAACATTCGTGTATTAACTAGGCCTTTTTAAAAGAACACAAAACTTAAATGACAGATTGAGAGCAAAGGTCTAAAACCTAATGTGAGTCAAACATAAAATCATTGGTAGCATAAGTATTCAACTCTTTTTCTTTGAGACATCACAGGTGTGTGTATTGCTTTTTATATTATCTTATTTATATTCAGTTGCTCTGACAAAAATACAGTGAAGTCATTCAAAGATTTGACAATAGTTATTTATTTAAGTTTTTTGTCTGTGCTTGATATGTGCAGCTTTATGTTACAGTTTATTTGTTGCGTAGCTGTCAAATCTGGAAGGGAAATTTTTGGCTGATGTAGGTGTTTATGTAATTGTTGGAAAGGGGGAACTTCACGTTAGTCATCTGAGAAGCAAGATGTGTCACACTAAGCTCAACTGCTCAAGAACATTAACAGCACAAGTAACCAGGAACAATAATAAACGATTTGTAGTTCAATGGCACTGTCACTCAAGGCTTCATAATAAACACATATCATTTAAGGGTTTGTCTGTAATTAGGATTGTGTCAGTTTAATAATGAGCTATGAGCAAGACACGTGCTGACACATGTTTTAGTGTTTGAAGCCACGATGAATGCTTTTTGAATTCACAGCTTGTACTTGGTCAGATTTCAGCCACTTGGTAAATAAAGATGTAGTTTAAACTCTGACTTAAGTCATGAATCTTTTCTGATTCAGAGAACAGACAGTAGAGAGCCAGCAGGAAATGAGGGCAACAAGATATACAACAAAGGTCTCTAGCTTGTCTTGAATTAGACTAAATAGTTATAACTGAACTGAAGCTTTGTGACCTCACCTCGGGGTCACATTTAAGGCAGACCCCCCCTTGTTAAAGAGTGTAGTTGATGAAGCATGATTTGACCTATAGCCAAGGATTTGGAAATATGAACGAAGAACAAAGTCGTGGATTTGGATTTTTAATGGTTGAGACTGTTTAAGTAAATGAAATTTGAATATATGCTCTGAATGTCACATGGGAAAAACAGGAATTAAACTTTGCATGTGGTCCCTGTAGAAACTGTTTAGTTAGAATCTAGATTCAGCACTTCCTCAATCCTCTGTCCTGCCAAGAGTGTCTGCAGACAGTCTCTAATCAGGAGGAAGAGACTGGGGTTTACTTCCTGTTGACATAGAGGCCAGAGATGATATGACTGTAGATACTTTTGCATTTCCTCCGCTTACTGTTTTTTTTAAGCTTGATGTTTTCATGTTATTATAAAATGGCAGAATGAGTGTATGTCTGTTACAACTAATTTACTTACTGAAGTGACTAATGAGAGCACTCTTTCTCTGTAGGTATGAGTACCACTGGGCTGACGGCACCAATATTAAGAAGCCCATTAAATGCTCTGCGCCCAAGTACATTGACTACCTGATGACCTGGGTGCAAGATCAGCTGGATGATGAAACACTTTTCCCATCCAAGATAGGTGAGTTTTCACCAAGCAACTGCGTACACCCATTATATTCAGTTAAAATATGTACATCCCAAAAGGCCCACAGCTTTTTTCTCATGCATAGTCAGCTAATTTTAGAACAGTGAAGCAGGACAGAGACCCTAAAGAATCTAACAAGGCAAAGCAGTAATTTTATTTTCAGTCACCTGATTTCATTTAAACCGATCATGTGTCTCACATGAGGACCGGGCTGACTGTACTCATTGCAATGATGTAGGGTTCAAAGGGAGAAGGTTCAAGGATGCTCTTCTCTTGACATTCTCATTTTCTGACTCTGTCACACAGGAGTTCCTTTTCCTAAGAACTTCATGTCTGTGGCCAAAACCATCCTGAAGCGTCTGTTCAGGGTGTATGCTCACATCTACCACCAACATTTTGACTCTGTGATGCAGCTGCAGGAGGAGGCCCACCTCAACACCTCCTTCAAGCACTTCATTTTCTTTGTTCAGGTGAGATCATCTGACAGCCATGCGGGATTTAATCACTGATGTATATCTTAGAATCCTCATTGTTATAGCTTGACTCAGCGACCACAACAAACAAGAAACGGAAGGTGTAGGATAAATGATCGAGAGGTTTTTTATTTATCGCATGGATCTTTTCAAAAACTGACAACCATGAAGGGCATACGCCATTGGTGGGGATTTTGTGGCGTGTGTGTGCGGTGTCAAATGCTACACGACATCGTAATTATAAAATGTAAACAGCACTTAATGGTACCACCACTTACCTCTCCCTTTACATTGTTGGCAAGGTGTCATGAAGCTGAGTGAAAAAGGCCTCTAAACACACTCATGAACTGAAGTGTCCTTGTGTACATGAGAGCCAGCGAAACCCCCTACTCCCCCCACCTCTCACACACGCAATCATTAGCCCACACTGGCTTTACTGTGATATACTGCACAGCAATGCTGACAGGAAGCTAGTGATGGCAACATGCAGAACAAATAATGAGTTAACTAATGTTGTCATGCAGCATGCAGCCATTTACAAATAAAACATGTGACATTATTTAGATGTCAAGGTAATTTGAGGTGGAGTAGAAGAAAAAGTCTGGAGCCCTGCAGCAGCACACAGGGCGGTTCCTTGCAAAGCCAGTCAGATTGGTTACATGGTTTTACTGGGAAAGACTTTGAAAACTCTGTGGAAGTTTTGACAAGCCCCAGGCCGATTTGAGCCAGTAGTCCCCGCAGGCAGCACAACTGTGCTCTCACCACTTTCTTTATTTTGTTTTTCTTTTCTTTTTTTAACTACGTTGTTAAAAAGTGGGGGGAATTCTGACTGGTTCCTGTCACCTGAACAGTGTGTACTGCACTGCGCAATTTCATGTGTGGTTGTTCTGTGTGTCTTAATAAATGTGGAGAAGGCAAGTGGGGTAACAATCAGGTTTTTTTTGTTCTTTCTCTAATAGGAGTTCAACCTCATTGACAGACGAGAGCTCGCTCCCCTGCAGGATCTGATTGAGAAGCTTGGATCCAAGGACAGATAGACTTTTCATCACATATCTCATTTTTTAACTGTTTCCTTTTTCTCCTTTGTCCCTCTTTGTGACCTCTGCTACCTCTATGACTTCTAGTCTCAACTCTTACAATCTGTGCCTTCTTCTTTTCATTTCCTGAATGTTTGTACTGTATTTTCCTTTTATTCCCTCTGTTGTCTTTTATGCTGTCTTTGAGCCTTTTTCCATTTTGCCACTCTAGATCTAGTATAGTTTAGGGTAGTAAGAATATTTTTCACAGGACTGTGTGGTTAATGACTCTGTAAGAGCAACCTACTGAATTTTGTATTGGACCAAGGACATTTGGAAGTTAAAGTGAAAACCAGCTTTTTTTTCCCTAAAAGGTTTTAGTTATTGATAAATAAGGTATTTGCTTTTTGTTAAGTTTAAGCTATAGCAGTTGCAATGACTGACCAAATATATCAATATTAGACTTTTTTTTTTTTAAATGTCTGTCATTAGTGTGCAATGCAGAGTAACAGGAAAGATGGCCAGAAAAGTATTGACATAGTAGGGTGGACTTTTCACCTGTGAAAATACAAAGGCCAAAAATGCATAGCATATAGCTCTGTGTCACAAGGTGATACTGTGAGGTACAAAAGTTTGAGATCAGACTTTTGGACCCCACTGATGTGACCTCATGTAAACATGCTTAAGATTGACATGCTCTTTGACCCAATTACATATTGTATGAGATGTCTTTGTTCTTGCCCCACAAAAACACCACGGACAACATTCTAACTAATTCAATTTGGTCATGCAATATTGTTCTTTGCACATTTTTTGGGCTATTTTCTTAATTAAATAATAAAATGCGAGATAAAGTGCTTACAGTGGTAATTAAATCTGCTTTATAGTTATTATTAATAGCTACTTAAAGCTAGTATATTGACTTGTGATGGAGTTGTATGTAGAAATAATCGTATCAACAGCAAAAGTAGTCTAATGTGAATTTTTAGTATCACTGTCATTTTAGTTCATTTCTGTGGTGCCGATTAATTGTGGAACTCTTCATGTTTGTTCTCTCAATGCTGGTACTTTTTTTTTTGTAACCCAATATTCTGCCCCTTGATTGAAAAATGGAATACTTACTATTGCACCTGTGAACAATGAGGATGAGTGACCTGAGATGTACGTAGTTTTTTGACAGAAGCCTTCATTTGTCTTGGTGCCTGTATAATTATCATGGTCATTTCCTGTGCTTAACTCAGGCTCCAACAGCAGGACTGTTTTACTGCCATCCTTTTTAAAAACAGATGCAGCTAGTATTTCTGATGAATGTATTGTTTGGAAAAGTTTAAACAAGGGAATTGGTCCATAACCTATTTCATGTTGTATCTAAATTCATATCAGACAATCATGTAAACAATTAAGAGCTGTTGGATAACTTTAAAGCATCACCAGGAACCAGCTGATGGGCTTAGGTGCAGTCGAGCTTTCTTTTTTTAATTTACCACTTTTTGACTGATGACTGTTTCCAAATATTTCAATGGTGTTAAAACAAATCTTCATTCACTTCAAAGTGTGAAAAAAATCAAGCCGTCATCCATTATTTTATTCATCTACGAGCATATCAATGTATTTTGCAAGACTGATTTTATTTTACAAATTTTATCTGAATTTGTCCTTTCTTTTAGTCTACTCACGGTTTTGAAATGTATTCCTTTTTCTCACGATTTAGTTTTTAAACGTTTGTCACAGAGTTACATTTTGTTATACATTATGAAATAAATTGTTGACTCA
>OMNW01018207.1:13207-24746 GCA_900303245.1 Selene dorsalis
TAAATTGTTGACTCAACTGTCTCAGAGGAGGAGCAAGGGCTTGAAATTAAAAGTGATAAATATATATATATATATATATATTTACAATAATGGTCCAATCATTGCGTGGTCATTTTGACTCACAGGAGGTGCAAGGATGTTAAGTATATACTGTGTCCGAATATTTGCTGTAAATAATGTCAGTGTTTTATCTGAACAAACCTGTGCCTTACAAAAATGACAATGTTTGACAGTATTGGTAGATCAAAAACTCAATAAACACACTGAAAGGACAATGCTGTGTTTCTTTCATTCCACACATACTGAATGCCTGGAAGTCTGCAGTCTTCAAGAGATTTATGCATCAGTTGTGAAGAACTGATTCCTTCAATCCCTTTTGCAAAAACATAAAATAAACACATTGATACCTTAATTTTGAAGCTTGTTTAAAGATGAAAATTTGAGTTGTATTATATTATAAATTAACATCACTTTAGAAGAATGCAAAATCACATAGGTGTGGGACTGGCCAAAATTTCAAGTTAATTGTGTGACATTATGAAGCTAGAGGAAGAGGCAAATGAGCATGCATAAGCCTTACTCACATTAATATGTGAATACAAAAACATGATGTAAACAGACACACATACAGTGATTGATCCATGTTGCTCTGCATAGGTAGAACTATGACACATATGTAACCTATAATGTGTAGAACCCGATCCCTAACCTACAGAGGTGCAATACAACCAATTATATTTCTATTTTTTATTTATGCCAGATATATGGCCATACAGTGAAATCCTATAATTTATCGCTGCAACTCCATGAAAAAAAAAAAAAATACAAAAAATATATAAAGATTTATCTTACCTGTCCAACAACTTACTTATACTGTGAACACTGCACTGAACAGATTTGAATACAGTTTACTGTGAGTCTCTGTGAAATCACATCATGAACTCATGTGTCACCACTTTATTCCAGACACTAGATGGCAGACATGACTTATTTGGAAATAAAGATTACTTATGATCATTTTTGGTTGTTTTTGTGTTTAACATTACCGTCAGGGGTAATTTTGCCTTTGACCTTCATACACCTGGCTGCAGTATATCTAGTTAGTAGAAGTTTGGTGTAGTAAGTTACTAAAATGAAGATATCTTTAACTCAGTTGGTGGAATGTCTATTGTCCTTTTTAGAAAAAATATGTTTTGACCAGTTAAACAACGTAAGAAATATCTTGAACTGACAATGTGACTTGTCAGAATTAAACTCTAGATATGTCAAACTGGAACTATGTATAGTCCTAATTCTAATTGTAGATATCCATTAACAAGTTATAGATATCTTGAATTTTGCTTAGAGGTTCATTCTGCCCAGTCAAAGTGTAATTACAGATATCTTGATATAGAGTCACATCTACAACATTACTGATGTGATTAAATATAATTAATAGTATGATGTTTAATAACAGTACTGACATGGTTTGTGTTTATGTATTAATCAATTTTTATGTTCGTAGACAATTATCGAAATCGAAAGCAGTGTTATATTACCCGAGACCATTTTACCAGCGCACGCTGTTTACTCAACCAATCAAATTCGAGTCTGGAGACTTGATTAGATTTTTAGCCCGGAGTTTGGGCTTACAGTCATCTTTACCCTACATATTCTGCTATAGGTACGATACTCACAGGTTCAGATCACCGTCGCCTTTCTATTTAGAGGGTTTGGGCAGGGTAATATAATATAAATTGTTAGAGTTTGGTCGTGCAAATATAAAAGTAGCCGTAGTGGATTCATTATAGACAACCTGAGAATCTACACTCGGGGCGTAAGTTCCCATATACAGGGCTACGAGGAAACAGCGAACTGTTTTTCAGATCGCATCAAGTAGTTAGCTTTCGACTACGAGCTTCTTTTTGTGTATTTATTCAGAGGTGAATTAACCGACAACCCGTAACATCGAAACGGTTGTATGTGTTTTGCTTAGGCCGGGCGGCAGAAGCCCAAAGTCTGTCGTCATATTATTTTCATGGCGTCGTAGCTACTTCGTAAAAGCGTCTAAACTTAGTTAGCGGCGGCGCTACGTGTTTATTGCTAAGCTAGGTAGCTAGCTAAAGCCAGCACATCCGTCATTGCCCACTTCTTTTGAGGTGGTTGAAGATGCTTGTTGGTTAAGGTAGACGGGGAATATCCTTGTCAATCCACACTGTTGCTGTCAGCTAACGTTTGCTACCTGCCTGGAAACACCGGGTGAGAAAACCGGAAGAGTCTCATTTGCTAACGACGGTGGTAGCTACCTACACTCTTGACTTTAGCCATTTTGAATCACAGGGCTATTTTTAATTCAGTTCAGTGAACAGAAGTCGGTACCAGTACAATTAACTTGACGTCACGAAAGTCAGAGATCACTGATTGAACCAATCAATCACAGGTTTCTCTCTGCAGCTACAAACTGCATGTTTACCTCCTGTAAACAGAAGAGCTAACCAAAACGTTGCATTTCAGTCAAGCTGGTTTGTGTTGTTAATAACTAAGGTTAAACTTTCTCCTCAGGCTATGCTAAAGCCATGGCAGATGAAAACACACAGTTCTGTGGCAATTGGTAAGTATGTAAAAACTGTTCAGTCTGGTATGGCGTGAAAACATGCAATCATGACGGCCTTAACCCTTTCTTTCTTTCTTTTTTTTTTTTTTTTTAAGCAAACACGACATTCCGGAGGCAAATTTTACCACCCACGAGATCCACTGTCAGAGAAACATCGCCCTATGTACTGTGTGCCAGGAGCCAGTGCCCCGGTCAGACCTGAAGGAACACATACAGCAGGAACATACGCTGGTAAAATCTTAACAGCAGTGCTGGAGACCTTGATTCATTGTCTGCAATAGGCACATGCTGCTTTTGATAGTCAGCCCAAAATTGGAAAAGTGTGTGTCTGTGTGAACATAAATGTGTCTGCCCCTCACAATTGAACTCAGTCTCATCCCAGAGGGAAGGACTAACAAGAAAGCAAGGTCATGCTGACACAGCATAATTGTCAAATAAAAATATTTTCACTTCCATTTTTAGATTACATGCAAGTGTGGTTTGAACATCGAGAAGAATCATATTGATGTCCACCAGGTATTTCTGAATATAATTTTTCTTCCCTGTATGTAAGTCAGATTTTTCCTTTCACCATCTTTGTTTGGATATTCTGTAATTTAATTGTATGACTGTGATTGTTCTCTTGCAGAGCTCTGAGTGTTCTCAGCGGCTGGTCCCGTGCCAATACTGTGAACTGGAGCTTGTTTTCAGTCAGTCCAAAGAACATGAGGATTATTGCGGTACACGCACTGAGCCCTGCCCACGTTGCAAGTGCAATGTAATGCTGAGGGAACAAGCTGTGCATCCAGTCTTATGTGGAAGCCTCACACCGCCTCAAGAGAGGAACAACAGCAGGATGAGTCGCAGTCCAGTAGAACCACAGTCTCCAGGGGCATGGTTTGAAGCCCACTCCATCCGAAACATCATAAAAGCCCAAGAAAGAGGCTCCAAGAATAACAACGTCAGTGCTGCAGAACAACAGGCTCTTCCCCGTGCATTTGATCCCAGAATTTATAACACTTCAAGGGGACCTCAAGGCTCAGGAGACTGGAAGAACACTTCACAGAGCCATTCAGCATTTAGTCACTGTGAGTTTTATCGAATGTCCTTGGGGAAAAAAATGCCAACCAAGCATGATTATTTTTTGGCCCAAAATACAAAAGCGAAGTTTTAAAGAAATGCACTGTTTCTCGTCTGTGACTGTCACCTGTTGATAGAATAGGGTGAAACAAGGGTAAAACCAGATGCACAAAACAATATAAAACAATAACACTTACCATAGCACATACAATCTAATGTTCATAAATTATTTTTCCTTTAGTTCTGGGTCAGAGTCATTTTCTGAACAGCGGCAGCAGCAGCAGCAGCAGCAGCATATGGCCACATGGTGGTCAGACACATGATGAGGATTCAGGCCTGGACTACATGTTGGCTCTCAGCCTGCAGAGTGATGGGGAATCAGTGTCTGGAGATACAGAGGGGAACCTGTGGAGTGATATCTGGGACCACAAGATTGGGAAGACATCTAACACTTCTGTGAACTCCCCGCTCACTCTGCCTAACAACAACTACCCACACTTCACTACAGGGACCAGTCCAAGTGCGGTCCAGGACCACGATCAAACAGGTAAATCATTGTTGATTATAATACTTTAGTATTAATTGTGTTGTCAGCATGTTAATGGTTTGATTCTTTTTATAGATATCATGCTTCCGTGTGAGTTCTGCGAGGAGCTGTTTCCAGAAGAGGACCTCATTTTACATCAGGTTTTATTTCAATCAATTTCAATCTCTTGGTTGAACCAGAACCTGACTGACAGATGCAAAGAGCACAGGATACACTGTTCAGTCTGCCAACTGTATTCAGACAATTGCTGTTGAACTTACTGTAGTGTAAAACCAGTTCAAAGGCTGGCTCCCTCCCACAGAGACTATATGTGAATGTGAAATGATGCAGATATAAATCTGTAAACACAAAAATGTAATCAGTATAAAATGCTCAGATCTAGTCAGATATTGCATTGCGTGCAAACATTTGAATACTTTTCTTTATCTTTGTTTCAGATAGATCACAGTCTGATTGAAACCTTTGCCTTTTTGAACACATGGCCCTGGTCTCAGACACTGACTTAATTTTAAGCAGATTTAACATAGACTTAAGGCTTATTGTACTTTATTTTCTTTGTTTCAGACTGGGTGCAGCCCTGCCTCTGCTTTTGCATCTTTTAGCAAGCAGCCCTCCTCCCCACCCAAACAGGAAAGAATGAGCAGGAATACTTCAGGGCTGATTCACAGCCTCCCCAACACACTTGCCTCCAACATACCAACGTTCCCTCGGTCAGTCTCCCCGGCCTCTTACAGTCCTCCAGCCAGTCCACTAGAGGGCGATGTGGTCATTCCATGTGAATTCTGCGGCGTTGCTTTAGAAGAGGCTGTTGTCTTTCACCATCAGGTATGTGCAAGTGAGAGAATATTAAAGAGCAGAGAAAAAAGACATGGATATGTAACTACATAATTTTTGACACATGTGGCATGTATTGTGATATGTGTTTTACCACTAGGACAAATGTGACATGCGCCCTCAGACTGCCCATCCACTGAATAATCTAACAAAAGCATCTGTCAGAAAACCAATGAGCCCTTCAGAAGACTGCTTCAGGCAGATGTCTACAGATTTTCAGAGAATAAAGCACCAAGGTAATGTGTAAAATGTTTTGAACATGGGGTTTAATAGATAAAACTGCATCTAGTCAAAAACTACAGTCTATATAAGTACAACACGTCAATAGTGATTTTCAGTGATTTTACCTCATTGTATTCTAGAGGCTCTGTAGATATGTACAGAATATATACAGGATGGTTCATGCCTCTGTCTTAGTATGTATTTACATTCCATTTTGCTGTCTATATACAGCCGACTTCTTGGATGAGGATTTTGGATTTGATGGGCACACCCCAGCAGAGAAAAGCCCAAGGGAATTGCAGAGAGGATGCATTGGACTACCAAGTCAAAGGAAGACGTCCAACTGTGATGTTTCTGTGAAAAACAGACTTCAGCAGGGCAGGG
Organism: Selene dorsalis; assembly: GCA_900303245.1. Taxonomy (NCBI): domain Eukaryota; kingdom Metazoa; phylum Chordata; class Actinopteri; order Carangiformes; family Carangidae; genus Selene; species Selene dorsalis. Next base: position 18,847 of record OMNW01018207.1, read on the forward strand.
AAGCAGAAGGGGCTCATTCTTCGTTCTGTGACACTGACAAGTAAAAGCAATGACCACATTTTTAACTATATTTGAATTATTTTTGTTCTACTTGACCAATTGAGATAATCATAATTGAATAATTATTTGTATTTTTGTAATTACATTTTATAGTATTTTACTAATATACTGATTTGATTCTGTCCCCCAGACCTCATCTTCCAGAAAACAAAGAAGGGAGAGGGAACAGAAGTAATCCAATGACAAAGGTACATGATGCAACATGAACACTTAGACAAGCTCTTGCCTCTACTCAGTCCTAAATTTAAAAACAAACATTTATCATGATTTTGATTATGAGGGCACAGTATATAATCTGCTGAAGCGCAGATATAAGGGATGGATATACGGAGAAGAAATAGATGCTTAGATCTAAGATGGTAACAAAATATGAAAAATATATCCCTTACGATATATTTGTGATGGAAAGAATCACTTTTTCAGTGAGGCTTCAGCAATCTAACATCGAAGACATCTGGAAGCAGTGGAAAAGGTACATTTCCCTGAAAGATGTACTTGGTTAATTATTTATTTCCCTGTATTATTACAATAGAAAACACCCTGTATTCATGTGTTATTTTATAAAATGCTTTGAAAAGGGAAAAAAAGAGGTTGAAAAGGATAGCTGGTGGAACAAAAATAATAAAGTATTCACTGTAATGCAAGTAATCAGCATCAGCTATGCTTAAGTGTGGGTTTTCTCAGCATGTTTTGCATGTGTATGTTGCAAGATTTGAAACTGTATATTTTCCATTTGCAGTTCCCCAAGAAACATAATGAAGAGCAGCAGGAAGAGTGAGAGCAGCAACATGTGGAGGAATAGTAAAACCAAATCTCCTTCTCTGCTTGTCATTTATCTTTTTGCACACTTTTACAAAAGAAACATACATATCTGATAAGTGCCTGTGTGAGTATTGGTATCTTGCAATTTTAGTAATGTCTAGGTTAGCATTTGCTTTATTCACGCATATTCTGCTTTATTTTGAGATTTGTTTGAAAAGTTTAAGTGTGTTTAACATCTAGCCTTAACGTATAATTCATAAATTGAATTTTATTCAGACTAAATTTGATTTAATTAGATTTTTTTCAAGCTGTACAAGTCTTGTCGTGGCTCATTTGAAAGACTGGGAACATCAAAGACATGACTTTGTTAGTGTGCATTTGTCTAACTTAATCTTTATCTTGTTATTTCAGCCAAGGACATTTTGTTTTCACCCGTTAGCCAGTTCTTTCAGGGCATTACTTAATGGTCCTAGTTGATTTTTGCATCTTTATGTAACCTAAAGCACTTTGATAGACTATTTTGTTAAAGAAGGGCTTTAGGAACCAATTTGATAAATTTATGCATCTTTAACCAAGAAAAAAATAACTGTATTATTGAACATCTGTCTTTTTATATTGTTGAAGATTTGTCTTAAATACTCTTTAGTAATATGTAGATTTTTTAAAATCATATCTATAGAACTATATACATGTTATTATGATGACATAGCTTTTGAAGCAGTGTCCCCCATGTCCCCTGTCCAACCTCCTTTTCAGTAGTGTGAAAGAGTTGTTTCTCAAATATGATTTAAGGTTTGTTACATGTATTTAATGAGTAACGTAGGTTCCACTTTAGGAATACATATACAACAGGCAACTTTGTGCCACAGATGGTTGAATCTGCAAATTTTCCTTTTAACCATAGACAATGTATTAGAGTATTCCCTGATTAACACCTGACCAACCAGCCCAAGTGGCGAGAAGCAACTGATCAGTGAAAGCACCTTGTGTGGTGTATAGTTGGATTTGGGGCGCACATAGCCTAGCTGACTATTCCTGTTTAAGTACAACAGTCTGTTCTTTGTCTTGTGTGGTTATTAAATATACATGACATTCATGGTTGTGTGGCTCGAGTTTGATTTGATTATGATTGTTGATTTTGAAAAAATGTGTTAATTACATAAAAATATCTCCCTTAAATGTTTTTTATAGCAGAAAGCTGTATTTTTGTTATTTGTTACAAAGCTAATACTTTAACAGTGGCAGTGCCTCGGCCAGTAACTAATTAACAACACAGTCCATACAATAGTCAGTGTACAGAGAGTGGGAGAGAAGGATAAGGTGGAAGATACCACTCAAGAAAATATGTTTGTGCCATCATTTAAAGGCAAAATACGCTTAAAAAATTATGAATACTTTAGATTAAGTTTTCAGCAGTTGTCCACTAGAATTTTATTCCTGGCTACATGGAGAAAGAATTTAAACAGTATTCAGCTCCTTATAATGGGAAGTAAAAGGGTATTGTTTGTTAAATTGCCTGGATTGAAAGCTCTTCTTACATGTGTATGATTATAGGAGAGGTAAGAGAAAATGACAAAGCATGAACACTCAGTGGCTGCTGTTAAAAATGCTGCCCACAAATTATATAAAATACCTGCACAGCCGGCAAATACAACAAACCTGCGTAACTGGTGAAGACAGTTAAGTCTATACATCTAACAAAGACATAACCTACTAGTCCTAACCTGCAACAAGATGGGGAGTAGGTCATTTGCCTCGCAATCTGTCTTTTCTTTGTGCTCTCACCAATGAGCAAAAGCCAGTTTAGGAGTTGACCTTGTCCAGTCCCTTATGTGGCTCCTCTCTCTTGTTCTTGTCTTCACCTTCTCTGACAACTTCTTTTTTTGATCTCATAGGGCGCTCTGCAAAGCGTAACATGCTGAAAATAGTGAGATAGCAGGCCTCTTATAGCTAGGTGAGAGGTGTTGTTGGATGTTGGTGTGCTCTCGTAAAATAGTTGCTTTCAGGCTTTCAGTTAACGGTACAGTTGTACCTTTGTACTGTTAGCTCTTAAACTGAGCACAAACATAATTTACATTTAAAAGTGGCTCTCTGTTGCTGTTGTTTGCGTTCGTTAGCAGCACCCAGTGAATCTTGGGATATGTTGGGCCACAGAAGATCCTCCTGTTGGGACCCTCATTCTCATTAAAGTCTGCAGTGGAACGAAGGAGCCTCCAAAATAGTACAGCCTTGTCGCGCCATTGTGACGTCATTGGTGTTAGCATCTTTTTATATACAGCCTATGGTTAGCATGCAGCCTCTGAAGGATGCTGAATTGGGACACAGCTTACAGTCTACGGATAGACATAGAAAAGTGGCACTAACCACCCCCCATACATGGCTGCTGTTACCTGTCTTTCCACAGGGCGGCGGGCCCGCGCGTGAGCTCCAACAGAAGCCGGGGACGCAGAGAGGGGCGGGGATTACACCTTTCAGTGGGAATCCTAGATTCAAAAAGCTGCCAACGTCCCATCGCAAGAGCGTGCGGGCCTGTTTGTGCTTTCACTGCAACTCAAGAGACGACAAAACAGGACCGAAATATGCCCTCCGTCAGCCGGACACGAGTTTATCTCCGTTGACTCTGAAGAGATTCCTGACTTTGACTCTGTTGAAGACTGAGACTGACTCCAGTGCGAGAGAGTTAGAGAGAGAGAGAGAGAAAAGGAGAAGAGACACAGCAAAAACAGCCTACAAGCCGTGCAGGTGGTAGGCTACACGTTGTTGAGTGGCTGACCAGATCACAGCAAGACTCACCACCCGGACCCTGTTGTCTCACCTGAGCCTGCCGAGAAACGTTAAGATGTCCCTGGAAAGTTACTCTGCGCTGGATGAGTCCTCTCTCCGAGCCCTGGTGAGTAGATGAATGGAGATGCTCTGAGGTGAGCTGGTCTCACTGGTACCTGTCTGCCTGAGAAAGACCGGGCAGCTCTCAATGAAAGTTAATAATGTCGCAGGGATGAAAGTCGGTGAACGGTCGCTGTCTTTGGTTTGCATCAAATGTAAAGTAATTCAAAGTAAAGCAAAAACAATTTGGATTAATTTTTCGTTATACTGGTGTAGGTCTGTTGCTGTGATGAAACGAGCTCAGACACAAACAGTGCCTCTTGCTCTGCGTACTTTTTGATGTTTGATGTGGTCACCTTGGTTTTGAGCATGTTATTTTACATTTCAAAGAGCAGACGTTTTATTGATGTGTCCATTGTTTACAAGTTTGTGTGAAGAAGTGATGCAGGTAGTGATTGTTCACTGTTATCACTGCTGTTGTTGAACACTACACAAGTGGAGTGCAGACTAGTTTAAAAAACAGCTGATTCATCATGGATTGAAATTGAAACAATTTGAAATCAATCTGAAAATTTGATGAGTTTGTTCATTTATCAAGCAGCAGTACACAAACACTAGTCAAATCTAGGGACTTTTGTTTGATTACTTTTAAAGATTTGGACTGGTGACTGGGGGAAAACAAACAGTTCAAAGATCTTTCTCAAGACCCAGGGAAGTTAAATTCCCTTCCCTCCACTAAATTGTTAATCAAATAAATTCCTGAGAGACTGAGCCATTAAGAAAATGATAGTTAATTGTTGCCCAATTATTGTCCATTAAGAGCAGAACTGACTCAAGCAAATGTAAAATGTAGGCCATGTGGTGTTATTCCACAACACGCAACAGACACAACTCTTTGACAGGATAGTAGGAGACTTTTAGGATATTCAGTCTGATAGACTGTGTTTTTAGCCTTTACTGACACATGGCCAACAAACCAGTTCTGATAAGATGAGCATGTCTAAAAAAAAAAAAAGAAAAAGAAAAACTTCCTGGTTCTCTGTCACATTAGTCACGGCCTAATTATTTCCTGCGACAGAGGATGGTGAAACAGTAGTCTGTGTGACATATATTATCACACCTGTCAGACAGACGCCTTTACAAGGGAATATGAGTCAGAGAAAGACGTGGCTGCGCTGGGATGTGCGTGAAACATCCGGAAACAAAGTATATTAACAAGCACCAACATATGATGAGCAGGTTTGTATCAGTAAAAGTGTTTGTATCATCAAAGTGAGATCACTCACTAAAAATACAAAAACATGATTGGATAGTTTAATCTCTTCATTTATTTGCTCTCAGCTCAGTTATAGGGGAGGTATATTGATTTTCAATGTGATCTTTATGACGTGAACACGGTGTTGTTGTTGAGCAGCTGATTAAACTACACTCCCCTGTATGATCATCATCTCTGAAGCCATTATCCTCACCAGCTGTTTTCCCAAACTCATTAAAGGAAAGGCCATCTCAGGGGGAAAAAAAACATTATGATCCATGTTCTTCAAGATCAGTAAACCTGACAAGAAAAAGGCTGTTTACTTTGGATCGAAGCAGGCTTTAAATGTTGTGAATGTTTTGTTGACCTGCCTGATGCTATTTAAGCTGTACCCATTATTTTCCCATAGTCTGGACTCTTGGAATCATTTGGCCAAGATCTACAGCCACCGTTCTCTAATAAATCAGTTAAAGGACAAACTTTTACCACAAAGCAAGCGACAATATAAACAGTGGGAGATGATAAGTATGATAATATTTCTCCCTCAGTATTAATGATTCACTTACACTGGTGTATTGGTGGCTTTGGATCAGCCAATTACTGTGTTTATTTATAAAAGGAAAGAGGGAGTTACACTGAGTATAAAGGACAAAGGGACTCCGAGCGGTCACCACAAACTTTGGCAGAGGAAAGGATGAGGAACTCTCATGCTTTTTGTCTAACAATTTTCCATCTCTGGTTCTGTTTTCGTGGTCCTCCAAATGTAGTATTAAATTTCAGAGATGTTTTTGGCATCATAACCTTTGACCTCAGCTCATTGTTATCGGAGATACAAAGCTCATCTGTGTGCAGCTGTATCCAACGAGGACGAGCTGTCAGAAAGCTGGCATTGTCTCAAGAGCTGCCGCAGCATCATCATGCAGGCACTGCAATTTGTGGGTTTATCCTCATGTGACACTGACGCTCAAACCATTCCTGCGCGCCACTTGAAATGTCTTGT